>CAEFZX010004750.1:0-145385 GCA_903066825.1 Alfaro cultratus | reverse complement strand
AGATAGATAGATAGATAGATAGATAGATAGATAGATAGATAGATAGATAGATAGATAGATAGATAGATAGATTTAATCAGAGGAATTGCCTAAAATCAGGGGCTTAGAGCTTGTTTTTCTATTAGAACCGCCTGATGCCTGTGATGGCAGATAAAAGCTTTCGCAATAATTACCCAGGTCAGGTTGTAATTATTTTGTTCAGGTCATTTTGTAAAACCACTAAAAAAAGCAAATGTTTGTTTTATTTCTGTGAGAATCGTGACCAACAATGACTTGTCAATTGATTATGCCTGGAAAACCTAGCCTTTTGTTTAAAGTAAACACATTAGTTATTGTTTGGCATAGTCGGACGGATATACGAAAGAAAAGGTCCTTTTTTTTTTTTTTTTTGTTTGGATAAAAATGCAAGTATCTGAGAAAAGCTTAAGTCATGAAAATATTTAATCCTTTGATTTTCTCTGCAGTTCTTAGCCAGCTTTCCTTTTCCCTGCGGACAGGAAGGCAGATTTCTAGATACTTAACCGAGTGCACTAAAGGTTCAGTTTGCTGGAATTAATTTATTATCTGAATCATGATGAAATTAGATGCAACACAATCACCGTTTTCATTAATAGCCACGCTTCGATTAGACACTGCAGGGCCTCAAGTTCTGTTTATAAACTCAGGTTTTAGATCTTTGTGTGGAAGTGTTTGTGCAAGCATGTGTAGGTGAAGATGTGGGTGGCATAACTTTCCTGAAATAAATTTCTCTAAATTGCAGCCAGTCAGGGGGAAATGTTTGAAAAGATGTCACTATTGTTGTAGATGCTGGTACATGCTGTAATACAATTTTCTAAAACATATTTGTTTCCTTCATTATGGAGACACACATGCTCTTGTATATGGATTAAGGGACAATATAATAGAAATTAATTAAATTAGTCTCAGGTCATGCTTTTCATAGATAGAAACAAATTTAATGTTTTTAGCTATTTTCTTGGCTTGCTAAGGAATTGACTGCAAAGATAATGGTTTTGTTTAATTTCCTGCCAACTGGACATAATAAAGATTGCTGAGCTGAATATCTTTAAATCCTATTGGTATAATGTCTTAGCATAAAGGGCCATCAAATCATTCTTCCATAACTGTTCTCTCTAAATGCACCAAGAGCACTGCAGCTCCAAATCATATATAATTCATTTGGTCCCATATAATGGACTAAAAGAGAGAAAATAGAGCTATTGAAAGCTAATGTAGTTGGACGGGTGAATTTAAGGCATTAAAGGGACTTACCATATTAATCTTATGTAATTGTGTTTAAAGTAAGTAAATATGAGAGTGCATTCGCAGAGGGCATATGGTCTAAGAAAAAGTTGATCTTAATTTTTTATCTGAACGTCTTGAATGAAAGAGCAGTCACTTCAGTGGGCAGAGGAAACAAAGACGCTGGGCTAAGCAACATTGTGTTACAAGTTAGATATAATACTAATTATCTGAGCATTTTAAATAAAGTGGACTTATTTACAGGTTTTAAACTGTAGAAATTAGCACAGCCATTAAAAACAGTTGAAATTGAATTCAAACCGGCTGAAGTAGTTCTGATCCTTACATTTATGGTCTATTGAGAGCTGAGTGGGATTTTCCTGCTAATTTAAGAATTAAGAAGCAATAAAATATTTTTCTAGTTTTATATCAGTAAATTATTGATTAGTAAAAGTTTGGTATCATGTTTGCAGAAGACAGTTAATAACGTCTTGTGACCTGGTTGAACTTTAGTTGTTTTTTCTCACTGAAATTCAGAGACAGTAGTTAGCATAGTACACATCAATTTGAAAGCTTGATCCCTTTACTTATTATTTGTGAGAAAGATTCAGATTTTTAAGAAACAAAAAAGCCAAACATTTTTAAATGTCTGAAGTCACAGCAGATATCTGCAGAGTAAGCTATAAAGGTTCAGTGACAGAAGTAGTTTAAGGAATGCTTAAACGAGTTAGTTGTGAATTATAGCGTTATAGTGTTACAGTATATGAAATCTTTTCTGAAATCGTTCTTAAGAGCATTTTCACACCTATAGTTTGTTTACTTTTATCCAGATCAGTTTTTTACTTTTATTTTTAACTTTTCCTGGTGGTTTGGTGTCTGAAAGCATGTGAAAAGAATTTAATCAAATCGTTAGTTTTTCTGGTTACTATTTCAGACAAAAATACAAGCAAGGTTTTGAGAACCTGGCTTGAAACTTGCATGTCGGTTTATGCTTTGCGAAAAAAGAAATGCAATTTTATTTACTCTACCACATCCCACAATGCAACGCATATCTGACTATGGGAAGTCATTTGGCTGAAGTTTGCAGCCACCAACTGGTTGAGGTGTAGGATTGAGGTGGGATCACATTCAGACCATAAACACATCACTCTAGAGTTTGTTTGAAACCGAGGTGGTTTTAGTAGCCGGTGTGTGGTTTAATCCACACACTGGTGCAAGTACTTGGGTTTACATCTACCTAAATAAATCGCACTAATGGAGCAACCGAACCAAGGATCACTTTAAATGGACTCAGACATGGCAGATATAAAAATACCCCAATATTTGTAAATTCCCATTCTTTTCTCATCTTCCTTTGTTGGATTTAAAGTTAGTTAACTCTAAAGCAGCTCTGAAAAGCATAGTTTGGGCTGAGACCAGGGTGAATCTATTTTGTGTGAGATGACTGCTGAGGAGGAGACGACCCCTTCCTCTTGCTCGCTCTCTTTCAGCCTCATTTATATAAATATTTGAAGACTGTCTTGAAAAAGACACATGGTGCGGGAGTGAGAACAGAGCACAAAAGATTTCACTTCCACATAAGCAGGATGGAAGAAGATTATTTTCATGCTTCTATGAAATGACCTTCCATGAAACTTAGCCTGCCTGATCCCTTGTTTGTTGATTTTCTTTTCTTGTTGCCGTTATTTTTACTGATAGATTCTTACTCTGTGGCCCGGCAGCCGCTGGGTCCTTCCAGGCTGACCCACGACAAAATGAACATCTGCCATCAGCTCATTGTTGAACATCACTGAATTTCTGAAGGGAAAGAAAAGCAGACGAACAAAATCAGTATGTCTGTATAGCATTTCAGCTGTATGGTAACATTACTGCTCAGTAGCATCTTTCATCCTGCTTCATTTAAACTAAAACAGTCTCATTTGTATGAGTTCTCCTCATACCACTTATTTTTATTTCTTCTCTCTTCATAAAGACAGACGAACAAGACAACAAACTTAATGGAAAGTCCCCGCTGTGAAAGAATGAGACCAACAATAAAGCTGCGCTCATATATTATTGAGTACATGTCACTGGGGTGGGTAAACAGCCCCGCGACGTTCTGGAGAGACAACAAAAGCCAGGTCAGAAAAAAAAAAGCCCATGTTTTGCTCTGAACAGCTGGGGCCTTTTACAGATAGGCCAAAGTAAATATTTTGCTTTTAGCACAGATCAGCCTCTGCATGTTGTGCATATCAAGCACACTTGCTGCCTGTCTGTTCTCCACTGCATCAGATCCGTGAAGGCTGGAGGAGTGGGAGAGGCTGTAAACAGAGGTCTCCCCAACAGAATGAGGACAGTGCTGACAGAACACCGGCAAAACGGCAGGGGCCGGTTGCAGCTGTAGAGGTACACCAAGGTTTTAAACACTTACGGTTAACATGTGCAGTTTAAAGCTGTTTCAATAAGATTCCAATGGATTGGCTGGAATTGTCTCTCCAAGTGATTGCTGAGCACTGCTGGTCCAGAAGGCTAAAAGAAGGCTCCTACACTTTTCCCTTGCTCACAAAAACAATACATTTTGTTGTTTGGAAACATTTCCATTTGTGAAACATATAAGTAATATGTAATCTAAAAGACTGCAACCCATTGCTCCTTTTAAGGTAATATTGTTTTAAATTTGATAAGCTACAAACAGTACATCTGCTAAGCTGCAGAGTGTCAGCTAGCTACCTAAGTAGATAGCCAGACCACCTAACCTGCTAATATCAGATTGTTCCACTACTATGAAGATTATGAATATTTTAAGTTCAAATGCATTAGATTTTTTGTTTTGCTTAACAAATATGTTATGAATAACAATTTCCCAACTGCAATAGGCAAAAGTTTTAACACCATTGCAAATTATTTATGCTCTACTTTAACAAAAGCAACTAAATGTTTATATTTTTTGTTTTAATTTTCATTCAGTGATCCTGATACAATTTTTTTGTGACACTCTCACATCACCTATAGCTAACCACAAATGTAAAGGTCAGCTTGCATTAGTCCTCTCTGAGATACTGATAAATGAGAATCTTTATACAAGTTTCTCATTTATTAGTACACATGTAAATCTCCAAATAGTTGCAGTCATGAGAATCATTTGTGTTGCAGTGTGAAGCTACCTTGCTTGAGATACTGTACCTTTCTCTTATAGTTGAGTAGAGTCCCTGCCAGTTGCAGTTCTGTATCGTGTTGTTGTTGTTGAGGTTCTGCTGCTGGTAGTCCTGCACTGTGGTGGTGGTGGTGGTGGAGGACACCGGCTTCTTGGTGGGAAAAATTTCCGCGGACATCTTCTTCTTTTTCTTGCTCCTCAGGGTGATTATCTCATAACAGACTGGGGGAAGCTTGGAGCTGCCACTGGCATTCCCTTTTTTGGAGCTTTTGCTTGACTTGCTTTTCACCGAGTCAGGAAGCATTAAGAAGAAAGTCAGACATTTCATGTTCCTTCCCTTGGCATCGACCATGAGTGTGTTCAACTGCTGAGCAGTGGGAGAGCATGCAGAGAAGACATCCAGCAGGAGTAGCCAGGTGTGATGGAGGGCTGAGGGGGATGAGGACAGGAGAGATTTGAGTCACTCTGATCAGTTCGGCAGCAAGAGTCCTGTGTGAGGTCTGTTCCACCAGCTTTTGGAACTGCTAGGATATGTCTCTTCTCTGTTTTGTCACTTCCCTGAAGAAGGAGCTTCAAACCGATGATCTGAAGGCTTTTCTCTGATGTGAAGTTTGATCTGGTGATGGAGAGCCTTTCAGGGTTCCCATCTTTGCTTGTCCAGAGTGATAAGATCAGCTCTTCAAATCCACTTCTTCTCTCCTCCTCTCCGTGCCGTTCTCACTCGCTGGCTCACTGAGGGTAGTCCTGACAGCTCCAGATTTAGTATCGCTGCAGTTGTCCTCAGGCAGCACCTTTTACTCAGGTCCTGTCATTTTGCCCTCTTTTTCCCTCTGTGCTTTTCATCCCCTTTCTGCCTCTCTTCATCTGTGACTCTTTTTCTCTGTGAGGCAGGATCGTTTTTTCCCCCTCTCTTCCTCGGAGCAGACTCATCTGCAGGATGCAGGAGCTGTGAATGCTGCGCTGCTCAGCTCAGCCTCTCGTTCTGCTGACTACAGGGGTTGAATGAGAGAGCGCAGAAGAGATCGAGAGCCCCCACATGCCCGCCCCCCTCTCAGCACAGTTTAGAGCTCTCTCAGGAGCTCAGCCAATGGCAGCAGACAGCATTTATGATTGGCTAATTCAGCCTATAGGGCTGCACATGCTTGAATATGTAATTGGGTACGTCTCAATTAAAGTGGCAGTCAAGTCTCATAAGAAAGACAGATTAATCCACAGCTTTTCCTTCATGTGTTTCATTTACTTAAAGCCAAAGGGTTCAATTTTAACTCCAATAAATAAGCTTAATTATTGTTTAGGTAGAATTTGATTAGGTACAAGACATTTGTATTAAATGCAGTTGATGCAGAGTTGAAAGTATTGAATCCCCACCTATAGTGGGATTATATTACTTCACCATAGATTTCTACCTCCAAGATGTTTCATGCAACTTTTCTTTGAAAGAACATAAAAGGTCTTCAAAGATGTCTTTGTAAATTTTTTATCATCCTATCCTGAGAGTACATGGAGCTAGGAATACAATGTACTCTCAGCACAATGTTATCTAAATGCATATGGATTATTTGTCCTTCTTGTTTAACTTGCACAGTAGCTTTACTTTTTTCCTTTGAGGCTTTACTTGTTTATTTACACCCTTGCCACGCTATTGAGTATCTGTCCTGTATTTCAGCTGCACAAAGATACAAGACTTTTATGTAAATAACACTCCTTCTCTGAACACTAGAGGCATCTTTTTTAAAATATATCCATTTCAATTTGGCCGGTAATTCTTTCCTTTCTTATTAAATATGTGGGGACATATTGAAATTAATCGCATTTTAATTGAAAATTATGTCAACAAAATAAGCAACATTTTCCATTCAAAAACTAAATTGTTGAATAAATGGACATGTGAGCCCATAAATATTTTTATTGTTTTTAATCTCTTGTTTTGGTTATTCAACCTTCAGATTGGCACAAAGTGCTCTTATACTCATTCAACTTTCAAGTGTTTTGGTAACAACTGATCATTCATTTAACTTATATAAATTACTTCTTCAGAAATGTGGGAAGTGGATTGAGACATTCGCGTTGGGCACGCCTGTGCTGCTGCAACAACATGTTTTGAATCTTCCTGCCCAGGTTAAGCCTAATCTAGGATGTTGAAATTCAGGTGTGTTAGCCTACTTGGTCAAATTCTTAATTATTTTCAGCTTTATGTTCAGCAATGATGTTTCTTCTTACCAAAACCTTGTTTAAGTGTGCAAGCTCACTTTTCTTTACATTTGATTTGATACTGTCACATACTGTATGTAGTTTTATCTTCATCTAAGCCAAGCTGCGATTTTTTATTAACTTTTTTGTCACAAAACTATCAAAACATTTTGTGCCATCAGCATCAGAGTTCTTACCAGATATTTGCATACATCGTATACAAACATCTATTTTGTATGACATTACATATACATATAGTCTTTTCTTTAAGTGCCAGAATAATACAAACATTCTTTAAAAATAGATAAAAATAATTCTAAGGTTAAATTATTCTGTTTTTCAGTGGAGGAAGCTTCTTTTGAATTACTTCCCTCTTGATATTTTTTAACATACCTAGTCCATTTTAAGATTGGTATTTTTAATGGGTTGTATGTATATAATTTTGACCAAAGAATAAGATTTTGACAGAGAGATAAACAGTTAGTGGGTCTGGTTTTAAAGGAAAAGAACAAATTCATTAAAGGGAAATGGAAGGAGCTGAAATCTCACTTACGTTCACCCCTAGGGGGCAGTGTAACAGGAGAGGGAGAACTTGGCAGTTCCTAATGGCTTTCTGCTAAAAAGTGAATAATGAGACAAACTATAGCCAGGATACTACAAAGGTCCCCGAGGGCAGCGATTAGGAGGATAGTGTTGACTGGACACATTAGGGGGTTTAAGAACAACAAAACCAGAAAGCTGGAACTAACTGTGCAGCTGACAGATCGGTTATTTCTTGGAAACACAGATTGTTAGTGTCATTTCTAATGTATTTGGCTATTATTTAAGTTGGCATAATCATTTTGTAGGTGTTTTGCAGAATAATTCACTTTCTGTGGTGTCATTTTTTTTAGAGTTCATCATTATTTAATTGTCTATCTTTGTTTTGTGGCAAAAACATAGCTTGGAAAAGGCCTTCAAAGTACTTTGCAGCTGATCTAGTATCATCCTTAAGGCAATGTAGAAGAACCATTTGTTCTTAAGGTTTTTTTCATAAAATCACTAAATAATAAATTGACCTCCAGTAGGTGGCCAAACATTTAATGAAGTTCACTGAACAGTCAGACCAGGATGATCAGATTGTTGATGCAAAATGGAAAATGAAGAATCAAGACTATGTTGTGATGGCAAAAAGTAACACACAGTTAAACACTCTTAACATTATATATCTGCACAAACCTTTTCAAAACAGGACTTGATATTTTACAAAATGCTTAAGTCCACATCTCCCAAGTATCGTTATAGATAACAAGCATGAAAAAAAAGTATTTGTTTAGTTTGCTATTTTATTTTTATGCTGTTGTGGTAGTGTTATTTCTATTAAAATGCGTGTAGATATTGCATTGCACATTCATAACAGTGAAAATAAAACTGACAAACAGACTGGGATAAGTTAAATGAATTTACCGGTGAGACTCTTCCCTGAACCAGTCTCAATATTGATTTTTCCATAAGGCCTAATTAACTGTCTTAGTGTTTTGCTGCACTGAGGAGCATTAGCCCGCTAAGCCCTCTGATACAGTGTACACTGTCGAACAGAGAAATTTGCTATGGCAACATGGAACCAACATTACGGGGCACCATACTCTGAAATTGCAGGCCACTAGAGATGTTACCCTGGTAACCAAATCCACAAGTAACACCAGAAAGGGAAAAAAAAACATATTATGCAGACAATAACAATGATAATGGGAAAAGGTTTTCTTGTGCTGTGTTTTTTATTATTCCAGATAGATCCATTGTCATAACTATCTATTATCTGCAGAAGTTAAAACGATGATTTCTTATCTGAAACTGCTAATATGCATAATAAATCAGACTTTTTTTTTCTTTTTTTTTTTACAATTTATCTAACAATACAGCACAGGAGCTGCCTACAGTATTTGATTTATGCCACCAAATATCAGTTTTAAATGGTTTAATTGCATTTTCCCTCCATTCATCAGCAGAAAATTAAATCCTGTTGTTCACACATCCAGACTCAGGAGTGAGGGGAGAAAGTAATGATGGTGTTGTTACAACGTCAACATTGATTTGATCTCGCATGTTGTCATCACCTCGGTGCACATATTCACAGAGAAATGAAAAATAAGTGTAACTGTAGTAACACTGCAATTAACACTGAGTTTAACAATGACCAACAGCTGCTATAATCAGCAAATTTAACACAATTTTGCACATGCAAGTGGGAAAATGTGTGTGCATAAATAACTATACCATGAACAGTGCTGGTTCATGGTGTAGTCATCTCAGAATTAAAGCTAGAAAATATTAAATGATTTTATATATTGATGGAACTACGGGTCTCTTAAATTCCTTCCCTCTGTACAGTTTTTTTTTCCTGCTGTGGGGTAGAAACATCAAAAGACGAAGTTAAAAAGCAGCAGAAGTCCAGCTGTGCCTTTGTTGATTGCTTCTTGAGGATAGCGCTCAACGAAACATCTTTATCTTGAAAGTTGTTTTACCAGGACACCTCCGTCCTATAAGAACTAAGTACAGATGGTGTGCTGTACAAACAAACCAGAAAAGCCGACTGCTGAAATATGCTCAGTGTAAAAAAAAAAAATATATATATATATATAATAAAAAAATCTGTATTGGTGTGAATTATTTTGGGTTCAGTGGAATTTAAATAGAATTTCTGCAAAACTCCGAATGCTAAGTCATTAGTTATGTTGTGGAGATGGCCGCTTGCCACTTTGGGTTTGAGCAGAGAGATGCCACCCTGTGTGGCAACAGAACTCTTCTGCAGAGGGAAACCTGCTGAGAGGCTTGGCCGAGCGCAGCGGAGAAGAGGGGAGGCTGCGAAATGAACTGTGATGTAGGGTTGGCACACGGAGGCAGGGATGGGATCCAGCAGCTCGTCGTCCACTGTTTGCTCTCTGTACCCCTCCTTTCTGCCTCCCCCCTCTCTGCTGCCACCATTAAAGCAGGCAAGGGCACCTGACAGGTGGAAGGGGCGGAAGTGATGGCGTCCGCCCAAATATGAGGCTTAGAAGTCCTGAAAGAGCTGTTTTTTCCAGTGGGGTCTTGGAGAGAACTGGCAGTCGGGTGCAAGAACAGTGTGAGGGTTTGTGTGCACATGCACTGCCCCAGTTAAAGTGTGTTTGTGAGGCTAAAATTTGTAGTTTATCCATCACTTTCCTTGGTATTTTGTTACCATTTGCTTTCGTTGGGGTTCAGTTATCAACATAATATGTTGGGGGAGGAACCAAATTTTTTTAATCTAATTTCAGGATGTGTCAATTCATATGTGAGCATATATTACTTCATGTTTATTTATTGTTCACTACCAAAACAATCTCAATTGAGTCAACAATCCAAGCTCCTGCACAGTAGCATCAGAAAACTATCATGCAATGTCATGTTTAGAAGGCTTAGAAGGCCTTTATAGTTTTCAGTTTTTGTCTTTTGTTCGCTGCCAATTAGCATTCAAAATCACCAGTGACAGCTGTGCACATTTCAGCTTTATTATGTGAAAAACAGCTTTAAGTTGCAAGTACTTCAGAAATGTAACTGCTCTTGAATGCGTACATGCACAACACTGCCAGTGAGTATTAAGTTTATTAATTCTTCCCAAGCATGTCATTATGAAGTTATTCCCAAATCCATAATTGGATTTAAAAGAGGGATACCTACCACTCCAAAGCTAATGCAGTCCATGGTGGGGGCTTTTGGATGAAAATTCTGAAAATGAGATTGAAGAAGCTTTCATTCAGTCAAATTTTACTGTGGGCAGTTTATTTAGGGGTACTGCAGAGGGTGGGCTTGCTTCAGGGGAGAATCTGCTGTAAAGGCCTGAGAAAGTTTATGAAGGCCATAATTTTAGCCTGTGCATTTTTGCACAATATGTGTGTGTGAAGAACTAATTTGGGTTTGGTTGCTGCCAGAGTGAGGCAGGACCTTATCTAGCACTTCTAATGTGTGACTGCTCAACACTTGTTTAGGCAAATCTACTTTGAAAACAACAAGATGTGACACAATATTTGGACACTTTCTTTGTGTTAGAGACTATGATTCATCTTTTCTGACTGCCTTGCATTTTCTCCTCTGTCACCTTTTTCTTCATATATGAGAGAAATTTTAACAGTGGGGTGGGTAAAACTATGAATAAATAGAATTGTCAAAATAACGATTGCTTTAAGCCAACAGATTTATGAGTTGGGGGACTAATGTTGTTTTTTTCCAAAACCTATGTAGGTTTTTGACAAATCAGGCCCACTGGCCTTCACAACACTCATACTAGATTTAGCCACTGTATTGCTTAACCACATTGTTAGTTGTAAATGGCAGTTATAGCAAATGGCAAGATAAACATTTCATTACAAAATGCAGTGATCCTCTATTAGCACTTGAACCCTTAACAATGTCTTGTCCAACAAATATCCCAACACACTTTAACTGGCCAGAAAGGCAGCAACACAGCAGATGAGATGATAGCCTCCCCTTTGGCTAACAATCAATATGTCACACTCAGAAGATCTATGGGGGTAATTTTACTTGCTGGGAACGCAAAGAAATACCAAAGATTGTAGGAGGTTTGCAAGAGCCAGAAGCTCCTCTGAATCACATGCACAGCAACCATTTTAAATAGGTACGTTGTTTTGGCCTGTGCAAGTCAATTTCTATGCACCTATCCTGTGGCTGTGCATGTGTTTTCCGGCATGAGCGTGTGCTGTAGCTAAATGTGTGGATACAGTAATGACAGTGTGGAGATGACCCTTTAACCCTGGCCCATAACACGCTCACATGCTGACTCCCACACATCCTATTCCATTGCTCACTCTTCATACTCTCTGTGCTGTCATATAAAACTGATTTGGCATAGTTTTCTGCATGTCTGCCCATTAATTTAGTGTTTTCTACACACATATCCATTTAAGGTTTTTCAGATTGACCCTGCAAGACCATGCATGTATGTTTGCATACATAAAAATAAAAAATAAAAAATGTTGTATTGTGTACACATGATGTGTCCAAATGTCAGTGTTTAATACTTTCAAATTCTAGTCTTTACTTGTGTAATAATTAACTTTTTTTGCAATGGGTTTTTTTAAACCACAGCTTCGCAAATATAATGTGCACACTCGACAGGTTTCTGGGTTAAGCAGTGCAAATTTTGCTCTAAAATGAGTTCACACTGTGTAATTAAAGGAGAAGTATTGTGCCTTTTTTACAAGTCATGCCAATACCCTTAGGTTTTAATTAAATATACATGCTTTGGTTAAAGTAATAACAAAATGCAGTATAACAAATCCCCTCTCACTCCTCTCGCTACGTTATTATTAAATAACACTCAAAACACAAAACCAACTGCGTCTTTTGAGTTAGGGTGCGTTTTGTCTTCATGTACTTTTTTGGGAGGGCGGGGGTATATCTCGGTTAGAACATGATTATATTGAGAGCAAGAGAGCAAAAGGTGTGAAATATAGATCATTCTCAATCAACCTTCCTTTTGTTTTTCAAACAATACATATGCATATATTGACTTCAAACTTCATATAGTTAGACAAAGATGAATGGAGAAGTTTAAGGATTTTCTAAATCAGAATATAAAAATGAAACAAGGGTGTATTTTTCAGCAAAACATTTATCCTAAACAGTCAAGAAAATGTTACCAGTTAAGAAAAAGCAAAATAAACCTGCCAAGATGACCCTGTCAATTACAGAACTTGAATAATAATGAAAAGTAGCTAGACAGAATGGGGCTCATTTTAAAATGAATCACAGCAGATGAATGAATGAGCTTAGCTCTCCTAGTTCAAACTGGAGCAAAAGTAACATCGTTCATATGAATGTTGCCAGAATTTTAGGTTTTGAAATTGCAATTGTTCCCACAAGACATGTCACTGTGTCCAATGAGGGGTAGATTCACTTCCCATAGTGAGTTTTTACATTTTTGAGTATGTCTGTTTATGTCTCCAAGCAATTGAGTACATTGCTGTATTCCAGCTGGAGATGTTGCTTTCAATACTTTTTTTTCATTGGTGGCCTTCATGTTATGCATTGATGCCTATGTTTCCTGCAAGCCTAAACACAAGGAGAACTCTTAAAAAAATAATGATGAATTTCCTTTAAAGGTCTTAGAGTTAATTTACTTTATTTTGTTAATGTGTCTCATCACATGGATTTAATGATGTCTTATAGCATTTATACTCCTGGCTTGATTTGATTTTTTCTGGTCTTCATCAGACCACTCTTTTAACATTGTTTTTCTGATGTTACTTTTCCTAGCTTGTCACATTGTTTCAGCTTTTGTTTTGTTTTTCTTAGGAAAAAAAACAAACAAGTTCCTTGCTTTGCAACCCCTTGTGTTCTCCTTTGAAGAAATAATTTGTGTCATCCATCTCCCTGTCTGCAACCTGCTCTCTGCATTTGCATTCTCACCTTTTACAACTCCTGACACTAATATCCTAAATGTGACAGCTCACGTGAAATGGTTTAAAAATTAGGTTTAGTTTTCAGAACCATAATGGCCTTCTGCTGAATCTTTGTTGGAGGCTGAATTTAAGTCAGTGGGAATTAATAAATTCTCAAAGTTTTCTAAGTTTTGAAAGAAGAATTTGCACTTAGAAGAAATTCTGCTTCACAGACTTTAATCATATCTACATGAGAAAATTCTGCTTGTACTAAGAAAGTAATGATCAAAATATTTCGATATATGAACGATAACTACAGTTAGGTTTTTGCTTATGGGAAACATTGTAATCAACATCGATTGTCTTGCACACTAATCCAGTCTGGAAACAGCTTGCATATTCTGTGTTGGGGCTATTCTGAAAATGCATAGGGGTGATACATCACTTCTGTTGACACAAGAGAGCAAGAGAGAGAGAGAAAATGCTGAGGAAGCAACTCTACAGTGAGCAAAGTCTTCCTGTAAACCCAAGGTTAAGACTTTTATTAAAATATCCACCTTGCCACAGAACCAGTTGCAGGCTGTTGTTATTTCAAATTCAGACTAGTAATTTATTTTAGAGGCTGAAATCAAGGTCCTACCAAGGTTGGAAGAAGAGTCCATTTCAGGATCATTTTAATACAACTGCAAGAATTTCAAGGAGAGTCCTGGCCCTCATGCTGAGGGGGCTCAGCTGCTTCAAGTAAAGGTTTTCTGAGACAAGGATTTCAAGTATTCCCATGTCTTACAAACACTCTTATCCTAGTCACTTGAAAAACACCTCAAGAACACTGAAAAACAATGTTTAATAATCTAATAACACAATGGGGTAAATAAGCAGTAAGCAGATTTCTTATTTTGTTAATGTATCTCCATCTCATGTATTTAATCAAATCATCAATATAGATAAAGGCTGCAAGATTTCTCATAGCGGAGTCAAAAAACATTATCTGAAGATCTATCTGAGATCCAGTTACCACTTGCAGAGAACTTTGGGAAGATCTGTGTTAGTATGTACAGTTTTACCAAGAAAGCAATAAGTAGTTAACTCAACTCCAACGATCTGTGTGAGTGGTAACTAGGAAAAAACACCACTAAAGAAAAAAACATGTTGAGAGTTGCTTTAAAGCTTGGTGAAAAACATTTGGAGAAGCCAGTGAAATTACAGAGAAGAATGACTCAGTAAAACCAAAATGAACTCTGTGAGTTCTTGAGTTGAGAATATCATGCAGTGGGGATGCTTGATTGATAACTATAATTCTTTATTTTCTGGAAGTTCTCTCAATCCTTAAATCAGGTCTCTCAATCACCTTGATTGAGAGAACTTTGGGGCAGGTAGAGTTCTCACAAGATTTATAAGTACATCACAATGGCACAATGCATCGACTCCCTGTGGTTTTTAGAATTGACTTTAAAATGTTATTGTTTGCTTTTAAATCCCTGAATGGTCTTGCTCCATCATATCTATCTGAGCTTCTTACCTTTTATATCCCTTCTCGCAATCTCGGATCCTTAAATCAGTTGCTACTTTCCACTCCCAGAGCTCAGCTGGTGACAGGAGGAGGAAGAGCTTTTCTGGTCCTCCTAGTCTTTTTCAGAGACTAGGAGGATTAGGTCAGGCCTCCTAGTCTGTGGAATATTCTTCCTCTAAATATTAGACAGGCCTCTTCATTGTCTTCCTTTAAAACATTAGTTAAAACTTACTTGTATAATAAGGCTTTAAATATTTTCATTTCTTTTGCATTTTATTAAACACAGCCAAGAGAATGCTACTAATTAAGAAAAATATAATAAATCTATCAAGATCGCCCTGTCAATCACCAGACGTGAATATGATTAAAAATCGATGGACAGAATTCCTGATTAGACTGCATTGCGATGATTAGAAGATGCCAGAGCATTTAAGATTTAAAGAGATGGTTAGAAGAATGAGTCCAAATCACATCTTCTCTAGTATACTTTAGTTTCTCCATTAACATTTAAATCTAACATTCCAATGTTTTTATTACCAAATAAGGCTTTTCTGGTATAGTAAATAATACATTTCAGTAAGCATGGCTTAAACTTAATACTTCTGTTATTCTATTTTATTACACATATTTTATGGAGTAATCTGTTTTGATTCCTTTGTCATCTTATCAAAGGCCTCATTACAAATAGATTTATTCAGAAAAATAACATGTGCAGTATTTATTTTCCCCATTGTAGGTAAAACTTTGAAGCAGTTTATATGAATCTAGTTTATATTCAGGACTAAATACATTCCCCTTTTTGAACAAAGAGCGATGTAATTGTCAAGATTTAGTCTTTGTTGCTCACATGTGTCATTGAAGCATCTAAGACTCTTAGTTTCAGCTCCAAGTTTGGAAGACATCTTGTTCCCAATGTCATTTTCATAAATTCACCCACACCAGCACTTAGATGTTAAATTCAAAGTACTTGAATCAGTAACGGTTTGAATCATGCTGGCTTCTGTTCCAACCAACATCGCTTCAGCAGATGATTTCACTGATTTGCATAATGGCAGTCAGGCAGGAGGTGCTTGTCATGTAAAATCAGCTATTTAGAGATCAGGTGCTGAAACCTGCATGTTTTGTCAGACTTATGGGGGATGCACAGATGCTTATGTCTGCAATAGCACAGCAGATCCTGGTAGGTCTGAAATATGGAACACTGGGTGTTGACAAAGTGTCGGTGGGAGTCCCGCTGGTGCTGAAAAGGCTGACCATATGGTTCATCCTGTGATGTGATTTGACGTGTCTGCAATCCATGCAGACGCAGAAATTGATTTATTTACACAAGACAAGCAGCAATCATAATGCACGTCTTTGTGCGAGTGCTAATGCATATGTGAACAACATAATTCCATGAGACTTGTGCCGTGGATTTTGATAAATATGTAGATAAATATCTAAACAGACTCCATATGCGTTCAAGCTGCATCCGAGGAGCCCCAGAGGAGCAGAGTGCTGAGCAGGCACATGCAGGCGTGGAGAAAAGAAAGAGACAGATGGAATAAGGAGCATGGAGATAGTTTGTAATAACGTCCCTATTGTTTAGAAAAGAGGGAGCGTCTTCCTACTGTCTTAATAAACCAGGCAGTGAGTCAGCACTTGTCATATGCTCAGTGTAACAACTCATAACCTTCCCATTTCCCATGGATATATAGTTGAAACTCAATATTTACAAACACTATAGAGACACGTTTTTGTCAATGTCTGACGTTAAATAAAATTAAACTTTTCTGTTTTACATCAGTTACAATTACTACATATGTTTAGATTTTCTAAATGTCAAAGCAAATATAAATGAGAATATATTTTTAAGTCTCTCTTCAAATTTAGAAGTTTATAGTAATTTTCTTTGTATCTGGAAGAACACTTGGTGTTAAATATTTTGATATTTTGACTAGAAATCTTTTATAAAAAAAACATAATACTTTTAGTGCATGTAAACTTCTGACACTGAAGAGAATGGCTTTCTCCCTCATTATTCTGGCGTTCAGAGAATATACAGTTTTGGTAAGCCTAAAACATTACATTGTATTCAAATAAATGATAACTTGCTGCTAATAGCATATTGTAACTATGTGTGTATATGATCCAAATCTCTGGATGGACTATGAAATTGTGACTTTGGGTGCACGCTTCAGTGCGAGTTAATAGGCAGAAACCGCCGAGCAGCAGAAGGTCAGAGAGGAGATTGGGGTCTCTGAACGGAGAGAGAGCAGCCCCTGTAGAAACCTGTGAAAAAGCAAAAAAAGATATGCTTCTGCACAGCACATGGGAAAAGCCCCTCAAAGCTGATTCTTAATCCTTTTTTTTTTGCCCCAGCCTGCTTCCATCCTCCTTCTCTCAGTTTAATCTCCAACTCTGCACTAACATTAACGTTTTTCATGGCAGTTTAAGTCCGGTGAGCACTGTGACCACCTATATTTGTTCATTCCGACTAATTAGCAACCCCCTGAGAGGGAGGTTTAACCTTCACAGAGCTAATTTCTCATCACTTATCTGCAGCTTCAACATGGCTGATGCAAGAATTAAATATATGACCTTTTCTAGTTTTATCACCAACATCCATCCATCCATCTATCCATCCATCCATCTATCCATCTATCTATCCATCCATCTATCCATCCATCCATCCATCCATCCATCCATCCATCCATCCATAACGGGTTCAAGACCCTCTAAACAAAGACGTCTGTACAGGTATTCTTTCTTTACCAAGATTGTTAAATGGTTTCAATCTATTTTACCAAATTAAAAATTATAAAGGAGGATGGAAACATTATGTAGTGGACCCCCTCCTAGATTCAGTTTAGTATTCTCAGAATGTGACTCCAGATTATTTGCGTAAAATTCACAGATTATTTTTTCGAGGATATCTAAAATATTTAAAATAAAATGTAGCTTGGGGAGCTACATTTTATTTAACATACTATTAGATGGTATTAGCAGCTGATTCAACAGTGTCTTTTATTTCCACTGGCGCTGACTGGGTTAACTAGCTACACAAAGGCACACAGTCCTCCTCTCAGATGAGGCTTCTGCGGTAGTAACAAGAGACTCCAATGTATATATTTATTGCATATTAAAGTATCTTTGATGTTAGAACGTTTAAAGTTGGCACTTATAAGCGTTCTTAGAGGAAATTGTGGATTTCAGCTTTTCTCATCCGGCTGTGGTCCCTAACCTCCTGAAGAATGAACAGCCATAATAACACCCTTAGTCATTTGTTTGAGAGACTCGGTTTTATTTATTAACTTAAATGTTGAAAACATTGTCATGCAAGCAGATTCTCATTTCTTGTTTAACTTAGATAAAACCTAACACCCACTGAAGGGAAATACAATACCATGATTCAAAATAATTTCCACACCTAGGGGGACAAAAAGTCCGGCACAACAGATAAAGCATTTCTGGAGGCTCAGGAGCTGTTCCTATTTGGCAAATATAAATCTGTGTTGGGCTTTGCAGACAATAAAGATGCAGCTGTTAGAAATCACAGCAGATAAGGGAAAACCCACAGAGCAAAGTATGCGTTTGTCAGACACTATTTATTTCTTTAAACTATGTAATGAATAGCTGCAAACAGCAGAGATCTGCTGGAACAGAAGGACTGCGAATAAAGGAAAGAGTCTTTTTTATATAAGAACTGAGATTCTGCCTCTCCATTGATTAAAAACAGTTTTAAAGAATTACTTCTCTTTTTAGTGTCACACAGTTCATTGGTCCTTAAGTGTAATGGTAACACTAACAAGAATATAAACCACAAAAGTTCAGGCAGAGGCTGGAAAACAGTGATTTGTTCAAGTGTCTAAGAAAGACATGGATGAGTGAAGGCAGCAAAGACAGGGAGACGGTCACGGTTTGGCTGCTGTCAACCCTCCTAACAAAGACAACCATAGTTTTCCTCTTGACTGCCATAGAAATTAATATCATGATGGCTTGGCTTGAATAAAGTCTTCAAAGGAGATTCGTTTGTTGGTTTCTTCTGAGCTAATGGAAAAATAGTTTGAGAAGAAATCTTTAAAAGCGTGCAAATCTGATTGTTAAACGGTCAGTGGAACTATAATTTTCTTTTTTCTGTGTGTGTTTACCCTGAGGGTAGCTTGTAATTCCTTATTACAATTAACTTCACAATTTCACTAAAACTTTATGAAAAGGTCAGGAGGGAATGATGGATTATAGCTTTTTAATTAAAACGATTTTTCTGTGACACGGTTAAAAATGAGATTATGTGTGAAAATGAATGTAATGCTTTTGTTTTTGTATATTTAACAGTAGATTTTCCTGGCAGAAAATGTTAAACACTTATTCTTTTTACTCACTCTGCATGCATCATGTCACCAGAGTTTAAGTCTGAACCTTTGCACTCCTTGAAAAAGCGATTTAGTCACAGTTATTAACAAGTCATGCTGTGCAAAGGTGCTATGATTATTCAGCTTCACATTCTTAAAACTCAACTATTCAGTCAGATGCAGATTCAGTATGGAAACAAAGCAATCTACAGAGACCTCTAAAATCTTTATTTGTGACTGGAGTAGAGTAAGACCTAACGAATTAGAAAGACATCAATCAATTTTTATGACAATAATGTAGTCTTGCAATTTATAGACACATATTGAGAAATTGTACTCCTTATAAAGTACTGCTTAAAAAGAAGATTCTTTTATGTTTTAAAAGTTTAATTATATCCCCATTCCCCAAGGATTATCTTTACCATTTCTTTTGCTTGTAATAATAATTTTCCTTTTGTGTGTATAGTGTATGAAAATATAAAAAGTTATAAAAGAAAATTGCAAAAACAATTCAATAGTTTAAAAAAATAAATGCATAAGGCATGTCCCACATAGCACAACTAACTGTAACTAAGTGTAAAGGGTTTTTCTGATACTTTTTATAATATTTCCTTTTTAAGTCCTGATCAGGCTGCTAACTTAGCAGTTATTCTACGTTAGATGATAATTTTCAAGTTCGAAATTGAGAAAATAGGTGAAAATGTGTGAGGGAAAAAAAATTGTTTTGAAACACTTTTAACTCAAGATAAACTCCAAAATCTCAAACTTGAATTAAAGGTTATAAGATTTATATTATTTGTCCAGTGACAAGGAGGACATGGGCCGGTCTGTTACCTACATGGAGTAGCTCAAAGACTTCATAAACTGGTAACCTATCCAACGATTTAAAAGCTCATTATGGCGAGTCAGGTCAACCAGTTATTCACAGCAGAGTCTGTTGGCCAAATCACTGACAGATCCTAAAAATGACTTTAAAAAATTGAAAAGTCGGGCAGTACTCAGATAGAGATTGAAAACTCTGCTGTGGTTCTAATCAGAATTATTACTTGAAAGTCCTCAGATATCACCTCTCTGATTTCTCCCAAAATGGGTGAGCAGTAATTTGGCAAGTCTAGTTGTTATGCACTCTATCAGTCCATGGTTAATGAATGAAGGTAAAAGCATATTACAGTTTCTCATCTGTTAAAATTCTGATATATAATCAGATAGCAGATGTAGTTGAGTATTGAAAACAAGTCACCACTGACACAAGTCATTGAGGGTAAAACAAGTCATTAATTCATTAGCAAGGACTCAACAAGCATTACTAGTAGCAACAAAATATATCGAACTGAAGTGTTTGGCTATGTTAAGATGTTAAATCAAACTTTCACTTTTGACCAAGTACACTGGTTAGGCTGTGTACTTGTGTGCTAGCTTTACCCTAAGTTTGCACTATTCAGACATTGTTTAGACATATTTTTAACAACAAAAACACTCTTACGAGAAAAATGCTGTAAAGAGCAGATTGCAGTTGATTCTTGCTGGTAGGCTACAAGTCATGCATGGCTAAAAGCTAGGCTTTCTCCAAGCACACCATGTTCTGTGCATCCTCACTCAATCAGTCGATTAGTGCAGCATTTCACCAAATATCAGCTACAACAATGGACAGAGGAACTAACAAGTTCATGCGAAGCTTCACTACATTGATGTTGTTATTTTCAGTCCTAACATTTCATTTTGCAACCTTTTAGGAGTTGTAGAGCGAGCCTGGTAGCTACAAAAGCTAACAGAGATGTTAGCTTAACGTCAAAGGAAGGAATTACTCGCTCAGTTGGTTGATTCCACAGTTNAAATTAAGTAAATTCATAATTGAAATATTATGTAGAAGAAATCAGTGGAGAGTCGTGTAACTGCCTGTGCCGTGTCATTTAGCAGGAGCGAAAGACTTATTTATACAGCTGGTCATTTTCACTTCTAACATGGATACTTTTTTAGTTTTAAGTTTGTGTTATTCCATGTCTTCTAACGGTAAAATTTCTTACTGCTGCTAGCGTTGCTTGCTAACAGTGTTTGCGAAGTGACTCAGCAGAAAGAAACAAACATAAAAACAGTGGACCACCATAGTAGTGTTGACCCAGCTGATCACCTTAGACCTCAGACAAAACATACACTGCTTTTCTTTTTCCATTGTTGATGCGAAAACTTTCTGCAGGTCTGCTAGACCACAATGTAGTCTGGCACTACAAGCTTGTGTTTGTGAGACGGCCAAGCACGTGGTAGCCATGCTATGATGTAGAATGGGCATCAGCCAATGAAACGCCTCCCCTGTGGTAAGGTCCATTGGCAATGCAGCTTTTTTTCCATAACAAGTCATCTCCACTGAAAGAAATGCTCCATAATATGAATTAATACATAAAAAATTAATATTGGTGCAAGAGAGGCTACTCTGGATATAGCCAGGCATGTTTCTTTTTTATCTTTTTATGTGCTTGTGGGGCGTTCTATAAAGTTGACTGACGATTCTCAGTTAAGCTGATGATCTACCCACTTTATTCTCCTCCCCTAACTCAGGTATGAAAACAAATGAATGAAATGTAAAAGCTGAATTCAATTTAGTATTTTTCTTTTTTACTCTGAGATAATAACACCAACAGAACTTCCATCTGTCTGCCAGGAAGGCAACACAGCCTTTTGAAATTGCTGCTTACTGCAGGGTCTCCAGTGTGGCACAGCAGGTATGGCACTGCTTGCCGCTGCTGTAATCCATCCCTGAGTGCTGAGAAGCTGATTTATAAGTGGGAGGGGCCCATGAGCTGCGATCAGCCCATTCTCATCAAAGCGATGGCTGGCTGACAACATCCAGCTGTCCCTGATGTGCCACAGAGGGCTGATGTGGCTTTTGTCAACGCTGCTGGTTTACTGCAGTGTTCACTGAGATGTAAACATATACACACACATACATGTCTCTCCAAGACAGTCACTCATAGTGGCATTTTTCATAAGCATATTACCACTAACTTTTGATGTGAAAACACTTTTCTACTATTTTTCTATAAGTAAGATATATAAGTTTTATATCTGACATATTATGTAAACTTACTTACATAATATGTTTATTTTCATAGTAAGATGTTATGATTAAATAGATATACAACAAGATTTCAGAGCAATAAACTAAGTGTTTAACTTTATGTCAGAAACCATTGGCTACTGTTTTTCTTAAGCCTCGACTCCAGCTTCTCCTTCTGCCTTATGATAAAATGAGGTTATGCTTTAAGCTGATAAACTGTCACTATGGAATCCCTAAATTGAGTTTGGCTTCCAGAACAGCTGCGACAATATTCGCAGCTCATATAAATGAGAAAAATCAGCCTAATAAAACTTGTTTAGGTTAGAAAAAAGTAAAAATACAGAAGTAAAAAAGTCACCTTTTTCATATTTAAAAAGGTTTTGTTGATAAAAAAAAAAAAGAAAAGTAATTTTAGCTAGTTAGATTTTCTGAAACAACTTGAGATGCTTTTTTGCCAAATTTTATTGTATTATTGTTTACATATTATTAATCATGTATGTATTTGTAGAAAAAGCTAGAGCTATACAAGACAAAATTAGTTGATTAATGTAAGTCTCTTTTAGTCTCTATCAGAGGTCAGCGCATTTTTTGCATGCACACCCTATCCAGAGGCTGCAGTCCTCAATGCAGGTTTTGATTCCTGACCCCAAACTATTTGCTGCATGTCTTCCCCTTCTCTCTTTGCCCTTTTGCCTGTCTAACTACTGTAGAATGAAAGCCATTATTGCCATTTAAAAACAGTACGGAGCAGTAAATCTAGTAATTATTTTTCAAAAAGTTACTAAGGTTAATCTTAATGAGTAAATGTAACTACCAAACTCTATCTAAGAATATATTTATGACCCAGCACTGCAGGATGCACTTCCCTCAGTTAAGGTCAGTATTCATGGTTCCACAATAAGAAAAACACTGGCAAAAATGGCATCCAAAGGAGAGCTCCAAGCCAAAAGCACTTTTGACCTGTGACGGCTGGAGCTGCTTTGCTACAATAGAACATTGATGAGTTACAGGAGTTGATGCATTCATAAATTTAGCCCTTTAAAATTCTGAGAGACATTGTTCAACCAGCAGTTTGTGACCTTAAGTTTGAGTGAATACTTGGGTTACGCAGCAGGACAATGACTGAAATAAACCCCGAATGAAGATTATGAAGTGGCATAATCAATGTCTGAACTTCAGAATGAGTGAATTCAATTAAATATGAAAACAAGAGAAGGCCGATATTAATTTACAGTGATGTAAAAGCCCATTTTGGGGGCCAGTCTGGTCTAAAAGGCCATTTTTTTCTTCACTTCCTAAACAAATAAATTGTCATTTGGAAAAAGATTTTCTCTCTTTTTTTGTTTCTGTTTATGCCTTTATCACTTCACTTTGTTGCTCCTCACTTTAGTTAACGTGAGAAACTTGCTGTTAGCGACAGACAGATAACAGGAGTAAATTAAGCTCCTTCTTTGCAGCATGAAAATAAATATGAAAGCAGAAAATTAATTTAGAGTTTTCCAATCTGACTTACAGGTAAGAGATTGTGAGATAGAAAACTAAGCCACACAAAGAAAGCGAGCATTTCTAATGTCGAACATATGCATGGTTATATTCTGGTGCCTGCAATTTCATTCTTAGACAGAGCGTGAAATAAAAGTGGTTTTCTGCTCTGCCAGACCGACAGGGCAGACGTCTATTGATTTTTTTACCCACTTAATGCATTCGATATATAATATTTCTACTCCACTCAACTGAGCAACCTGTCTGTCTAACATAAGCTCCTGTTTCATTTGTAATGTAGATGCCACAGTTTGGTGTTAGATGCCTGTGCTTCCAGTGAACGAGAGTGTCAGGCAGCCTTTTTAAATTGCTTCTCCAGGCTGCCACTGTTACATGCATGTTTCAGACTGTAAAGGCTGCATGTGCTGATGCTTTAACATCCCCGTTTGCAGCAGAAGAATATCGGCTCTCTGAAATAAACAAGTGTAAATAGATGTGGCGTCAATAAAATCAAAAGCTGGTTGGTGCAATCTGAGAGGTGCTGAAAGCAATCAGGCTGCAGCCACGGTGGGGAAATGGATGTAATAGAAATACGCTTTCATTCGGAAACGACGAATGTGAGACAAGTAATAACCAAAGAGCAGCTCTTAAACATCTCTATCATTTATCTGCTGTTATCATCAAGAGAGGTTTAATGCTTTGTTGATGTAATCCGAATATATGTGTGTAATATTATTGTTAGTAGTATTTTATATTTTGTTTCTATTGGATTTTGTCTTATAATTTAATGCACCAGCAAATAAGTTTCTATTTTAATTTTGGGTTTTCTTTTGCTACCAGAAACCACCAGTAGGTGGCCTGTGAGTTTACACTCCAGTTTAGACAGCAGAGAAAAACAGCAGTAGAAGAAGAAACCGTAGCTGGCTGCAGCACGTTGTGCTGAGCTATTGCACGCTGAGAGAAAAGAAAGCACGTTATATGATCAATTCTGATGAATTCCAGTAACGGTAGAAGATAAGTGACCTGATCCTTGCAGTAGAATCCATTTCTACTGTGATTTTCTCCGGTGAGTGTCGTGATGTAGTTTTTGCAACCTGAAATGAAGCAAATGCTAAATGGCGTCACAGGCATTACTGCTTGTATGTTCCGACAAGAAGCCCCCCCCCCATAAAACCAATTGGAGAAATGTGTAACATTGGAATACTAGAATGATTTTCATTGTATTGCATTTTTTGTTATGTACAAACTTATAATGGTTTGCATACAGTGTGATATGTTTTTTTTTTTGTTGTTTTTTTTTTTTGCAAGCTTGCCATTAGTTAAATATTTTGCAAGCTTGCCATTAGTTAAGTATTTGTGTGTGTGTGTGTGATAGATGTGATTTATTTCTCCTGCATAGTTTTGGACTTTAATTGTTAATTAAGTTTGACGTATATGCAGGTTGTTTTTTTTTAAGAACCGCATTCAACTTGGAACATTGTCCAGCTGCACACCATCGCAGGCCTGGATTGGATGTGCTGAGCTCCAGGTTTCAACCCAAGACCTGGGACTGCTGGATCCGCTGCCTGCTTTGCACTGGATTAAGGTAAGATTTTGGATCCAAAGAAACACATGACCATTGAATTTGACAAAGACTTGACTTAAATTTCAAATACTGAACTAAAGAAAGGAACTGAACAATAAGAAATCTGGACTAAAAGAAAACACGCTTCCTGATATAACAAGGGTGGACACTTTCTGTTGGAAAAAAAAAAAATAATAATATTTTATTTAATTTTGTATTAAACAGTCTGTTCATTTTCCTTGACAATCTGATTGTTTGGGCTTATCCTCCTTTTTGAACTTAGCAAGAAGACTAATTGTAACTACAACATTTGAAATCTAAATTTCTCAACCTATCTGTTTGTAAATTACACAAATTGGTTACAATATCACCTCAGAAGAATTCTTGTATCAAAGCAATCACTGCACTGCCTTGTTTTCAAACAGAGGTGTCACATTTCACATATCAGATTTTAATGTGCATAAAGAGAATAAATGAGACCACAACATGAATCTTGCTCTAAGTGCTTCTCTCATAATCCCGCTAGGATGCTAATAAAACATCAAAAGCCATTACAGAGATTATGAGCAAAATAATTGCAGCTGGTAAGTCATTTTTAATTTAAAATTTTGAAAATTGCTTGGACTTTAAGGAGGAGGGGAGCGTTGTCAGATTCCTAATTCTTATACGGGAGCGCATACATGTTTGACTTGCTTAACCAAAGCAGTGATGATTTGAACTAAAGATCTACAGAGAGCGCCTTTTTTTCATTTCTGTTTGGTAAGAGAGGAGTAAAAATATTGAGGGAGGGAAAAGGCCATTTATTGCCTCTGGACTCCTTTGTAATTCCTAGAAATGGAGCTAGACTGATCTACAAAAACAGATAAAAGAGTCTGCTGTCTTCACTAGATAATGTTCTCATCAGCTGGCTTGTCCTTTTGTGGAAGTAATCGTATAAAGTGCCTTGCACACAGATTCAAATCCCTTGACCCTTTACACATTTTGTCCAATTGTAACCTCAAATTCTAAGGTATTTTGAGGTGTAGACTATGATTCATGGTTTACAAATGTTTTTTGAAAGTGATATTTGAAAAATGTAGAATGCATGTGTATTCATCCCCTTTTGATAGCCAAAAATAAAATCCAGTGCACATTTGTCTTCTGAAGTCACCTAATTAGTTGAGAGCCCACCTGTTTCTTGGCATTGTCACAGAAGTAAACATCCACAGTTTTTTTTTTGTTGCTTCCACTATACAACTGCATGGATTTATTCGTATCTTGAGTACTTCTGCTTAAAGAGATGTCCGCTCAGCTTTCTGGCCTACATACAAAACTGCATACAGTGGTTACTGACGATCCATATTCACAATGCCTACACCATGGTAAACCATTGTAGTGACAGCATTATCTAGAAAAACTGTAGGCTGTAAAATACTTAAGATTGCGGTAGAGGAGCACTTTCTCAGGAAACAACAACTCTAAATAAACCACAAGTAGCTCATACAAAGTAACCACAAAACATATTCATCAGTTAGGAAGTCCAGGATTATATCCAGATAAGTTTCTGTGATAATACTTGAAAATCTATGCTCAGGTATTTAGCCAAAGTTTTAAGCTTTGTATTATTTTTTACCCTTTGAGCATCACATAACACACTCTGAAGATATACAAAACCTTTTCATCACACAGCGGCTGCATTAGCATTGGCATTAACGACACCCTGCACTGCTCTGTACCGGGCGTGCTGTTTCTGCTCCATTCAGACCCCAAGTTGGCGGCAGAGCGCCTCACCGGGGCTCTTTGCAGACATTTGAGCTAAAGCTGCGATTCTATTAAAAATGTATGGTCTGTATGAATGCATGACCTATATTTTGCATGCAAATAAATAAATAAACAGGGGTTTAAAGGAGATGATGCAAATCTTCAGAGGAGGGCCAAAGGATGAGCTAATGACATTATAACAACAAAGAGTTTGGGCTTCACACTGAGCACAATGGGGAGATCAATCCCGTCTTGCTCATTCTCTAACCTCCCTTCATCTGCTTCCCTCATAATAAGCCTACCCCACAATGCTGCCTCCAGCACAAGCTGCTTGTCTATTGGCCTCTTCCAGTTCAAGTGTGTTCTGTGACTCACCTTTTTCTTTGCACTTCAGGGCAGCACAGAGAATACCCTAACCTCATTGAGAGGGTTGCAGCCTTCCTCCCTTCAATCTTTTCTCACAGCAAATATCTGTCTATCTTTCTTTTCTGCCTCTCATCTTTTGCTCCTCAACCCCATCTCATCTGCCTCTGCCCTGTTGCATCAGTAGTTTTCTTTCTCGGCCTGCCACTCACACAATGTCAGGGACCATGGCGGTGAGAATAATGACCATTGTTTTCTCCGGCTCCATGATGAACTGTTGCTGTCTGACTGACGCAGGGTCCAAAAAAAAAATCACTGCAAGAGAAAAATGGAGGAACCCTTCAGCTATCAGCCGCATCTGATTTGTGTGAGATGTTTTTTTCTTTTCTTGCTGAGCTCCAGTAGTCTTACAAGAAGAAACCCACAAAGCAGCGGCACTGAAGACTAAAGAGGTTTCGAGTCAAAGCATTAACATCAATTTGTCATTTAGATCCTGTACATGAAAAGGTCACCTTGTTATCTCTCAAATGGATTGTGGGTGACATTAGTTTTCAGCCTAAAATCTGTCCACACACCACTGACCTAAACTCTGTGACAACAGAATAACCTTTTACCTCGTGCTCTCTGCAAAGGCCGTCTCAGAAATAACTCATAGCATGCAGGATTTCTTACTCTCACTGTGTTTTTGCTCATGAGTGTGTGTGGCTTGATGTTCAGGCAAGGCTGTTGGCTGTTTATGTGAAACAGAAGAGTGTATCCATGCTGAAATGACTAATTGGGAAATACAGTGTACAACCTGATTTGATGCACCAAGCAGCTTATTCTCTTCACATGAATAACTGCAGGTTTGTGCCCTAAAAACAGTACTTGCATCTAGCTATGCTGAATTCAAAGATGATTTCTAATTTTTAGAATCTCTACACTGTTGATATTTCTTTCCTTCTTGGTTGCACTTGTTTGTGTCTCCCAGTTTATGTCACACCAACCATCAACCCCCCCCCACACACACATCCCTGCAACTCTTCTGTGGCCACAGCCACACTATTGGCCTCAAAGGGCCATTAAGAAGATTTCTTCTAAATGAACTTGACAGCAAAGCCAAGACGTGGTTATATGGGTGGACATGCAAATCAATATTTCAAATCGTCAGACGCTGGTTGGTGGAGCCTGGGGACAGGGTGAAGAGACACAGCCAATATTGTGCATGAATTAGACCAAAAGTGAAGGCTGAGATGTCCTGTTGGTGGCTGCAGCTTCATTACATTTACTGTGCTCTGCAAAAGTTTGAATGCCCTTGAATTTTTGCACTTTATTAAGTTATAGCCACAAACTTTAAAATGTTATTATGATGAACGTGTGGTGTGTATTTGTGTGTATTCAGCTCCTTGAATTAGAACCTTTTGCTTCAACTTTTTTAGGCTCCACCAGCTTTGGTCCTCCAGAGACTTGGGGTTTTGATCAAACCCAGACAAATTGGATAGAAAACATCTGTGGTATTTTTCTTATTTTATAAAAATTTTTTGTTTAGCCAGAGATTCTCTGTTCTTTATTCTTTATTACTTTCTATTTGCCAAGTTGCTATTAAAGTCGGACTTGGGAAAACCACAATTGCAACAACTCTTGTCCCTGATTCTCCCACCTAAGCTGTGGATCTCTGCAGGTCCTCCAGAGTTACAAAAGGCCTCATAAATGCTTTTCTAATTAATGCTGTGATTCCTGGCTTCTCTGTTTTGGACAACACCCATGTCTTGGTATGTTTCCAGCTGTTCCATTGTCAAATTGTCTTTTTTTTTTTTAGGTATACAAATGATTTGCTCTCTGTGGGATATTCACATATTCAAACATTTGCTACATAAGACAGCCCTCCTTTAAACGAGTCCTCTTTCCTCTTCCACCTATAATTTAGCTTCATCCGTCTTCCCATCAATTTGATTAGCTTTTTATTTTACCAGCTGAAGAAAAGTATTCCTCAGTATGATTCTGCAACGACCAAATTTATACCATCAAAATGTATTTTCGGGTTGCTGGATATCTGGATTTATGAAGAGATTAAATTTTACAGAGCTTGGAGAGTGATTTCTGCAGGCAATTGGTTGCACATGGTATTTAGGGGTATCAGGTATCCATCCATCCATCCATTTTCTTTACCCTCGTCCCTAGCGGGGTCTGGAGGTGCTGGTGCCTATCTCCAGCTAACGTTCCGGGTGAGAGGCGGGGTACACCCTGGACAGGTCGCTAGTCTATCCAAATTAAATGTCTACGTTTTGCTCCAGTTAGGATTAAATTTTACTCGCAGATATGTTTGACGTGGTTAAAATAATTGAAATGTCAGCTGTTGTGCGCTTATGTTCCTATAGATGCCGTAACTGTGTCCAGTTTCAACCAGCCATCAGTGTAAACAAGCAGACAGAAGGCACATAGATGCACATTAGCAATCCCTGAATTGTAGGGTTTAGTTTTACAGGAGCGGCTTAGCAATGTCTCACAGCACTTACAGTGTTGATGCAGGCTGGCATACGTTTGAACGGCGAACATGTCACTCAGCGGTAAATTATGTTCTACGCAAGGTCACCTTGTGTAAAGGTTGGGAAGGAAGAGGAAATGAGCTGAGGGTGTAATTCATTTCTTCATGTCAGAGATATACATCACGCTGAGGAAATTGAAACACACGCAGTTTAGGAAGGGAATAACGGAGGCAGACTTAACCCAGATGTCTATATTTATTACTCTGTTAAACTATACATCTAAAAGGTGTCGATCTTGGGTACATAACCATAAATTTCTGCTTTAAACTTTTTACTGCATTGCAGCGGGTAGTTTTCACTACCTTGTGCAGGGTTCTTACCAGGGGAAGCAGTATAAGCCAGTGTAAATATTTCTTTTTAAACCAATTTATGCAGACGCAGTGTTGTATGTCATCCAGGGCATGTAGCTGGTATCCTCTCATTGGCGCTGCTAATTCTCTGTCCTTGTGTGACTTTCAATTTCAATCCATGCTCCCTCAAGGATACATGTCTTAGCATAATATAGTCGGCTTAGAAGTCATTGAGATGTGGTCCCTCTGCTCAAACAGACAGACTCTGCCAGGCAAGGAATCCCCCGCCTCCCTAAGTTCAGCTTGTTGCCAGCTTAGTGCCAACTCCGTGTGTCTCCAGCTTTGGCACCCGTGACCGCTCATCCTTTGATTTTCATCTCCCATGTCCTCTAAATGTACAGGATACACTTATATAGCAAACACTGAGACCACCCTGTTTGATATAAATGTCATTCTCTCACTATAGGGTTTTTTTCATGTTTTTTTTTATCTGTTGTGCCAAATTTGGGGAGGAAAACAAGGTCAAAATCCCCCCTTCCTCTGTCCAGTCCCATCTGGCTCCAACTCTAGTGACAAAAGTCGCTAGGAGAGCAGGAGGGTTTCATGCTTGATGCACAATTTGTCCTGTTTACTCTAAAGTCCTTTTGCATCAAGTGATGCCACCGCTGAACCACGGTCAGTCATATTATGTTACAGCTTTGGTTTTCTTACAGCTCAGAGATTATCTGCCAAGTCCCGAAGTCCTGAAAATCCTGCACTAATGATTGCAGGAAACATGGGCACTGTAACCATGTCAGCTAGTGCATATGTTATTTAGGTAATGCGAGAGGACCTTTCACAGATGATATTTGCTTTTCTGACTTCAGTCCTCCTGATTCCACAGTGTTGGAACTGATGTAAAATAGCATCCCACTGCTTTTTTTTTTTTTTTACCTACAAAGACATCCAGTCTTTATTTTGAGTGCATTTATTCAGTGTCTGAGGAGGAAAAAATGAAGAAAAATCAGTTATAGACTAACTCACAAATGGGACAATTATTGGCACTCTTGCTATTAATGATATAAAAAGTCATCTTCTTTCTAATATGCAGCATTTAGTCTTTTCTTATAACATTTCTGAAGGTTAAAGCACTCAGAAAAAGGGATTTCTGACTTTTCCTCTTTGGATCTGCCTCTAGATCACACAGAGTCCAGAGTTCTCTCTTATGCTCCTTACTCTGTGGTCTCCTCACAAGCTTTGTATGAGTCGTGGTACTGAAACTGACTTTGAAGAAGAAGAAGAAGACTTTGTGTCTGACCAGTTCCACATATCTCGAGCCATTATGCTTCTGATAGACCCAATGACAACAAAAGAATTTGTTATGCCAATAAATCTAAACAGACTCGCAGGGCTGTAGGAGGAGAAACAGGACCAAAACATCACAAATCATCCACTATTTTTAACAGCTGCTTTTCCATAAATTTGTCATTCAGTCTACATCAAACCGATCTGTAGGGTTTACTAAGTACAGTAAACCTTCACCTCTTTGTGGTTCAGCATTTACCAAATTAATTCAATTATTCAATTATTACCAACTCTAATGAGTTGGAAATAGTTGAATTAAGTTTTCTTAGAACTTAACTCCAAATTTTTGGCAGAAAATTAACCTATTTATTTTCTTCATGGAGCATACTTGAAATATTTGAATTCAGGAGGACAATGATGAGTACTCAGACATGAGTAAGATTGTGGGTGTTTGCCTGTGCATTTTAGCAAAATGGGAAGGTCTTTGTCTCTGTCATTGCAAAAAATGTAGCTTCTTCCTCCTGGACCAACTAACTTGGATTTATACTGAATAAAGAAAAAGATAAGTTAAAGCCTACAACGCTATAACTAACCTTCCCTTTGGAAATGCTGAACTATCTCTTTAAGTAACTGTAAGCAAAGCTTGAACCAAAAACGGGGGCATTTGTGGCAACTGAATCGCAGTATGTGCTGCAAAAAACCAGCATAACGACAATATAACCTCCTTATTACTGGAGAGAGAGAACTGCACCATGTTTTAGTGAGGCATCTTCAGTAAGCCTGGAATAAACATGCTCATGTCTGTGAAATTTTTTAAGACATGCTGCATATTTTATCTGAGCAGATTATTAAGATACAACTCTGTGAAATTAGTTCAAGAAAATCTACTGATCTCAGAATGACTGAGCTCAGATGACCTGGTAGCTTTGTTCTTGTAGTTGAGTAAATCTACAGATATAATATATGGTTGTGTGTTTTTATAGTGTTACATAAGCACAACATGGATCCGCAACCCTGCAAGCAAGTATCTAGTCACACCTGATGAATAACAGAATGACCTGATTTCTTGTATCTCTGGAGACATCTGTGCAGATGAAGGAGCATGGTGCATCAGGCCCCAACTTCCCTTCTCCAGCCTGTCATAGCATCAATCCCGCCTTCAGAAGTGCTCTCCGCAGGGACCGAATCAGAAAAGGAACTGCGGTTTAACCTTCTCTGTCGTTCTATTTCTGTGCTATCTGTGAACATATCTATCCATCCGCCCGGATATTTTGTAGTCTTTTCTCTCCTTCCTCCTTGAAGACAAACCCCTTCTCCTTTTCTTCCTGTCAAACCTCCTCTTCTCTTTTTATCCATCCCTGCTCCCTGCCTTGTTTTAGCAGCAGCAGCCGCTCTCGGAGCTCTGGGACTGTGATTAGGACTGAGGAGAACTGGCTGTAAGACAGAGACAAACTCAGAACTGGGTCATCATTGTTTCTGTGTGTGAGGACCTGCTCTGCAGATAAAAAGCTTGACGACGAGAGAAGAAAATGATGCTTGGTACAAAACTGGGAGACGTTTCTGGGCTGCAAAAGAAAAAAAAAAAGGGAGAATTGGAAATGCAACAGAGTTTATGTAATAGGAGTTGAATAAAACATGCTGCTGCCCTGCTTCTCCAACTAACCCTTCAGCTTAATAATCACCCGTTAGTTGGCTTTAGCTGTGGGGTAAAGATGATTATGCTATGGTCAACAAGTGCATGGCAGTAAAAAAACTTTGTCACTGAGTGATTCTCTGCTCTCTCAGACTCTGTCTCTCCTTCTTCTTCTCTGCAGTTGTCTCGATGTGTCTTCCAGCCCTTTAGCAGACAGTCTGACAAGGTCTGTCCCACTGGCCAACCATTCAGCACTCATCATGCGCATCATTTCCTCTCATCATTCCCCCTGGTGTGCTTCTTCCATCTTCTCTGGCCCACTCACTCGCCATCAAACACTCTAGATATATACGCTTTTATTTGTGCGGAAAGTGTGTGTGTGTTTGTGCCTCGGCGGTGATGTAGTGAGAAAGAACAATATTCTGAGTGTGGGTTTTTTGTTTGATGGATTGTGGTGTCAATTTGAAGCAAGAAATCTACAGTGTCATCTTTTTATATCACAAGTGTTTTTCTTTGTTCTCTCACAAATCATGTTGAAAGCAACAAGTACAGCGGGGAAAACAGGTATTGAACAAGTATTGACATTGTCAGCGTTTTTCTGAGGAAATACACCCTAAATAGACACTTTATTAGGTACACAATTGCTCGCAAGACTTGAAGACAACAAAGTAAGGATTTGTGTGGCCTTGAACATGAAATAGTTGGTGTCATCAAGGCATCACCAAAACAGCTTTTGGTGCGAAAAAGAGAAAATATTTAATGAGCTGTTGTGTCAATGAAGTTGATCTCTTGCTCCATTTTCCCCTAATTCTTGAACAAACCAACAGATGCTTAAAATCTTCCACTTGGGGCAGGAACTTGTTACTGACATGGAAAAGGTTCTCTACTCATTACTGGCTCAAGATTGCTGGGGTGTCTGTAGTGATGTGAACGCTGTGCTAGTCTGTCGCGGTGAGAAGAGCTCTGAGTTGAAAGGTGAATCTTTCAACTTAGTAGTCAGTCTATGTCTCTACCTGCATCTATGGTCATGAATTCTGGATAGGGACTGAAAAAAACGAGATCACGGATTCCGTTGGAAACATTTAGTTTCCTTCACAAAGTGTCTGGACTCAACATGAGAGATGAGGAGAATAGTTCAATCATCTGGGAGGGGCTCAGATGAACCCGTTTTTCATGGTCTTGCCCATGAAAACCAAGATTTTATTAATCCACAACAACAGGAGCCAGTTGAAGTGGCTAGGGCATCTGGTTAGGTTGCCTCCTTGATGCCTCCCAGGTACTTCCCACTGGAAGGAGACCCAAAGGAAGCCCCTGACACGCTGGAGGGACTGTCCCCTGAGGTCACACTTCAAAACGAAGGAAACAAGGAACAAAAGAATAAAGGATGGATTGATGGTCTGAGAGTAAATAAAGGCAAAATGTATTTCCCTTCCCACCTGGTCATTATTGTACATAAGAATCTGTTCTTAATAACTCACCTAGTTAAATAAAAATGAAATACAGATATTAAATAAACAATTAATTACTCCAAACAACCACTTCTCTGTGCCATCAGCATGTTTCATGTTTTTGCTTCTTATTACTGCTGTGTACTTACCGTATTTACTTTATTCTACTTTATTTTCTGGCTGATTTGATTTGGTTAATTTATGTGTGCAGATTTTTTGTTTTGTTACAAATATCTGGTCACGTCAATAGTCTGAGTATTCACTTTGAAAACCATCAATTCATTCAGTGCCTGTGTTCTCTGTTTTTTCTTATCATTGAGGTGTTCTTTATGATCTGCTGTCAAACAATGTCAAAAAGTGGGAGCATCTGGCAAACATGACTTAGTGCCATCTCAGCTGCTCAGTTGAGTGCCGTTATTTGTTAGTCCAATTACTTTGGGTAAAGGTGGATAACTTTCATCATGCCCTTAAAACTTCCACTCAGTTTCTTAACGGATGGTATCGAATGGAAGCTTCTGCATCCATATATTATTCTCGTATTTTACAAAAATTGATCTTTTTTTTCTGTTGCTTTCGTCAAACATTTATTGCAAATGAGATTCAGCAGTGCCTTGGCCTACTTTCCAAAACCATCAAGGAGCAAATAATCAGCCCCGGCTAAGGATTTGCTTGGCAGTCTTTCAAACATGGATTCTTGTGAAGCATCTTTCTGTGCAAGTAATGGGTTTCACTGAGAGACTTTCTGAGAGAGGGCTGTTTTTTGTTCAGCTAACAAGCACATTTTGAGCCCTCTACTGCCATCTAGAGCACAAAAGCTGCTGTTCATCAGGGATCAGGCTGCATTGGAGCAAAGCTGTTACTTTGTTGTTGTTTTTTTGGAAAATTGTCAATTCAAATCTTAGTGCTTTGGTTATTTATTACATATTTGTTACACCTCAGAGGTAATTTCTGTAGTGCTTTGTGCTTTCTTTCCTTTTTTGATAATCTCCCCCATACAATGCTGAGGAAGTGCCAGAAATTGCCTGTTTGTTGTTCAGCGAGTGGGAGGATATTTCTTATTGTACAAGTAACCTCAACTGCACCCACGGCTGGCCTTTTGTCGAGGCCATACCTCATTAGAGAATTAAAACTTTTTTGTTGTTGTTCCTTTTTAATCTACTTTAGTGGTTCCAAAATCTTTTTTATGGGAAGAACCTCCTCAGTAAATACCAGGCATTTCAAAAACCGGTTGCAAAAGGGCTTTTTTCAATTTGCTGTGTTATGCTATAAAAGGAACAGAAACACAAACATTCATATTCATCGGCACTGCAGGATTGGTTAAGACGCTCCCTTGGTTCCTAAACCAATTCTTTAAATGAAACACAACTGTTCCTGGACAGTGAAGTATCCTCTAAATTTCCTTACAAACACTTTTGAAAAATTCATAATTGTACAAAAATTATTGTTCTTGAACATTGTTTTTGCTTTTGGTGCTCAGTAGCTCTATGACAAAATCAACTTGTTAGTATTTACCTTTGATATAATAATACTAGTAAAGGTACACCAACTTTCACCAGCAGTACTTATTTAACAGTTTTAATCTGCCTCTTTCTTTTCTTTTGATTTCTTTCTTTTTTTGCTATAAATCTTCCTTCCTTTGTAGTCTGCACTACACTCCTGCGACTTGATTCAAGATTTCCCAGCCACTCATTGCTGATTATGTGCCCTGATGATTTTTTCCCATAGCCATTTTCATCTAGTGTTAATTAAACCTTTCATCGGACAAAGACACGAGCCATTATGGTCTCTGTATTTCAGAGAATAGATTGAAAAATGACGAATACCTTATGCTGACCTTTCCCTGTCTCTGCCTGCTGGCAAGGCAACGGAAAGCATATTTAGCTGCATATTTATCTCATCCAAAGCACACCTCAGACTTAATCCTAATGGCCTTTTCATTATCCCTCTAATTAAGCGATGCAATGAGAGTTAGACTGTTTCTCAGCTGCCTTTGAAGAGTGGCCCTAATGTCAAACCTTGTCCATACATGTTAATCTGGGATAGTTAAACCCACATTAAAACACAAAGTGTGGTCATCAATCATTTGTGTTTCTCTTGAGTGTACGCTTCTGTAATTGTGTAAAAGGAGCATGGCTCATATTTTTCGCTCTGGCATGTTTGGGTCAGTAAAGACAGAAGTTCCCAACAGTCACTAAATAAATACAGTGTTGTTTGATGCATGAACACACGCAGAATGCTTATGTGTGGAACGTGGTGTGTAATGCAGCATTGTGTAGTTCTACTTTAAAACATGACACCAAGACAAAAGAGAAAGCTTTCACTAAACTCTGCTGTTTGGGAACATTAAGATTTCTCATACAGTTGCAGTGGAGAATAAAAGGTGAAACGAACCAAAACTTTGTCAGAGTACACATTTTTCAACAGCAATAAGGTGTAGCGCTCTCTGCAATTAACTGAATTACTCACCTGAAACATTGTGAAGCTGAATGTAAACATCACTGGCACTGGAGAAAAATCAGTCGGCGTCCAAATAATTACCCATTGCATTCAGTTTGACCAAAGCCTTAAAGGGCAAATCTGAAGAGTATCCATTGACAAAAGGTTACTGTCCAAACAGCTGCATATGTTGCATTCAGGTATAGCTGGAACACAAGGTTGTCTAAATTTTTAAATGACTTCAAAGTAATTTAAAGATATTTTATTCTCAGATATGGCCACAGTATTATTTATAAAATTCTAAACGACATTTAATGTTTTCAAGTGGTTATGTTGTTGTTTTAATCTAACTATCTAACCATTGGCTTTACTTCTTATTGTAGCTTGTAAATTGACAAAAAATGTTATAGATCCTGTGCAAAGGAAAAAGGCCAAAAACCTTGTCTGAATGCTGCAACCATGTGAAATGGTACCAATATTTTTTGTCACTATTGGTTGTATAAATTATTTATCAGCATGTGTCCTTTCTCCCCTGCTGCTTAAATGTTTTCAAATTAAAGGTTACCTCAGTTCAAAGTGTCGGATAAGAGGTGCCAATAGTTGCAGAAGGTGCTGTATTTGTCAATAAAGTGAAATATATTTCACATTAAAATATACCTTAGTTTGAGCTGTTAACATGCTTAATATGAATCCAAAATGCACAAATTAACAGTGTTGAGAGTGTTGAGGCAGACTCCTTAATGTTTTTTACAAACCATCTAGGAAGCAAAGATGTGCAGATTTTTCCACATTAGTTAGATCAATCTACACATTTGTTGCTTCAATCAAACTTCTTGGGTATTCATTCAGCCATGAAACATAATTACTGTAAAGTATCTGCATTTCATGAATAATGGGATGTAATCAAAATCACTTCATAATCAACCCCAAGAGAAATTATTTTCTTTGCTGCCACCCAAGTAATTTGTGGGGATGCAATACAGGAGTTTGTGAGATGGCCAGTAGATGGCAGTCTCTACTCATGCTGTCATCCCTTAATGGAAGCTGCAGCCTAACTATGCTTGGTGATAATAGGATAATAGGCCCTTGCTGGCCTGGAGACGTTTAACTGATAAATATCTTTGGGGAGTCTCTGAAGTGCTCGGTGCAGCTAGATTAGCCACAGGAAAAAGGCTGAACTTCCATTTCCACCTGAGTAAAATGAAATGAAAATCCCCAGGGATTTGATTGTGACCCTCTCAGCCTTCACTCCCACTGAGTGATTACTGAAATGTAAGGGGCTAGAGGGTATAGACCTCTATTAACAATATTAGACTGTGTAGCACCACAGAAATGAAAATCTGATGAGGAAATGTGAATTATTTTCTAATTAACATACAAGCAAATTCTTAATTACCTTCAAATAAATTGCATGAGTTCTTGCAAGAGAGAGTGAGAAATTCAATCTACCTTTTGTTTTGTACAGTATCATAAAAGGCTAAATACCAGTGTTGTTATTTTAGCATTTAGTGAACAGGAATTCCTTTGGTTCACTTTAGACCTGTATGCATTTTATTGGCTTGTGTGGGATTTGGGCAGGAAACCAGAGCTAATGCCCCCTCTCCCACTTCAAACGGATGCCAGGCACCCTTAAATGTCATGGGATGGTTAGAGAGTTGAAGGAGGTGGGAGGGTAAGGGGTTGGAGAAGTAGGGGGCTGAAGAGTGAGAAGCTGTGGCTCACAGGACAAAAGGGAGAAATCCAGCCACACCGGACTCCGTTTTGAGCTTATCAGTGTGCACTGGATGTAACTTTACTGAACCCACTAAGTCAAACCAGATGCAGGTTGCTTCGTGCCACTGTGTGTCAGGTACAGAGCTAGGTCAACCTGAGGCGCTTTGCTGGTATGGGAAGATCCCGCTACATGCCGCTCAAACCTACTGCAGATGTTCCTGATGAGCAAACAGAAGAGTACTGGTGCTCTGCAGTTCATCCTCTTTCACTTAAAGTAGTGGCTCCCAAATCCTTCAGCTTCTGACCCACAAAATAACTGTGGAAGAGATTCATGACGCTGACTGTCTGTTGAGGATATAAGTATTTATACTAGACAAGGCTGCAGTAACAAAAACACAAGCCAATATAAGTTTGTAAGTTGTTACTCTTCCAGTAAAAATAAATAATTGCCATTATTCCATTAATCTTTCTTTTTTTTTTTTTTCATTTAGTTCAATTTATGTAGCGGATGTTAAGACCTCACATATGGTTGTTTACAACCCTGGTTAAAATACTGAAATTAGTTCTGGGAATTACTAACTTATTGTTAGTTTTCTGAGGTGACTTTCTGTTTAAGTGTTAAGAGTAGTTTATCTTACCTGCAGTTGGTGCATCTTCTGTCAGTATAAATTCAAATTAGTAGCAGACTAGCCAGCAGCTAGTCTTGAGAGTGGCCCAGACCAAGGCGGAAATCTGCCCTCTCATCATCTGTCCAAATGTTTTAAATGTCATAGCGGTTTAATGCACTATGTGTTTTCATGCAGCTTAACATTTTTTATTGACCTTTTAGCTAGAGTCACAATGTTTTTGGTTGGTTATTTGCAAAGAAGCCAATGATTATTTACAGAGTACAAAAAAGCTGCAATATAGGTACGGCCTCTATAAAATCTGTTGTATTATTTTCCACATTTAGTTTTCTCCCCAAATTACTCTTTTTCTGTTTCTTTATTGTTCTGAGTTCCACATTTTTCTAGTCCGTTAAAAACCAGCTCCTTGTTCTACGCTTTGCGTCGTACAGGCGATCTGGACCCACAGCTATAAAGAAATGATTGCCTGCTTGAGGCACAGACTCTGTTGAAGTTTTAAACAATTGGATTTGATTTTATGCCCTTGCTAATTTTCGGCTGTGACGTTTGTAATTCACCAACTCAATCGTAGAGGAAGCCATGCTATAAAGCTGACAGTGTGTGCTGTAAACAACCATCACCTACACTGCAGTAAAAAACAATTAAAGGTCTTCAACTTTTCTCTTGCTCCGACTTTAATTGCTCAATATTTGGAAGCATGGCCAACATGGACTCAATGACTTTGTTCACTTGCCATTCCCGAACTACAACCGTAAATAGACTACACTTCTACAACAGCGCATAAATCAACGTGCTTGTTCACAATTCCTCCTTGATATGCATCTGTAGAAATCGAGCTCAATGAGACAATCCCAAACACAGCAGTGAAGGGAGATGAGAATCTAGTGGAACTGCTTAGGAAGGCAAAAGCCAGGCTGACGTTTTCCACTCTCACCATATTCATTAACCCAAAAAATGTTCAGTTATGGATGAAAACTATTTAATAAATCAAAAGCCAAAGAGGTTTATATTTACTGTTGTTTAGGTTTAACAAATGTAACAAAGTGCTGTGGTTAATCAGAACATTGAATGCTTTTCTGAGGTACTTAAAAATATGTCGTAATTTTTGTAACTAACAAAGACTCACAGTTTGTACATTTTACAAAGAAAATCTCCTTTTTAAAATTGCTTTAAACTTGAACTCAACATCATAATATTTGTCTAAAAAAAACCAGCAAACAGTAGACCCTGGTTCACTCCATGGTCTGTATTGATCTGGAACTTTATTCATTTTTATGTTTTCCATCTGCCCTAGACATTCACATTTTAGTAAGTTCTGAAAGTTCTTTTGTGTTTAGGTATTTTGTTTTTCATTTTCTGAAGGATGTTGGTGTTTCAGTGACTTTCTTTTGTCATGGTAGATTGTTTTTTCTGTGTGGAGAGGTGAGCTGAGCTCCACCGTACCAGGTAACAATAGGTACATGGCAAGGTAGTTTCTGGTCTGCAGAAACCACTAAAGAGTGCTTGCTTGCAGATATCTGTGAATTCTATGAGACTTCAACTTTTGTTGTGAATTTTATTTTCTTTATTAAATTCTGCTAGTCTGTCTGTTTTCGGCCTTATGATTTTACCAAGGCCTATTGGTGTCTCACATGGAGAGATCAGTGTCAGTAATATATTGCTTAATGTAGACTTGCTTTTATTATATATGAAACTATTTTATATTGACATGTTCCGTTTTTAGTACGAGTTTCAATCAGGACAATTATTGGTGGTGTACTGCCTCCAACTTCCATTTCTAATGTAAATAATCAACAGCTAGCTTCTAGCTTGAGTACTCAGAGCTACAATAAATGAAGATCCCAGGAGTCCTATCTACTACGGGTCAGATATTAACTGGTTTTAACATTTTAACAGAACCTCATTTCAAAAATTGTAAACTAACCTTTAATGTCTTGAATGAGATGTTTGGGTTTCAGTGTGTCCAGTTAAATCCTCACCAGATGGATTTCTTGTGCTTATTAGATTGACAACATGCAATAGTTTTATAGCAGAAATATCAAAGGCTGTGAGTATGTGTTCAGAGGATTGTGTCGGTCACTGCGAGTCCCTCCGTCTCTTTCTAGTCTTGCCAGAATGAGTGTTTATAGCATTTTAGTCTCATTTTCTCCAGCGTTAATTTGTTTCCATGAAGGCAGCCATGACACATTCTCTCCTTCTTCTCAGCCTTTGTGTGGCTTTATTTTATAGAGTTGGGAATTTCTCTCCATCTCTCTCTGCGCTGAATGGAAGACCAGACTACCTCAGCTGCTTTCACACTGCTATTTTGACTCTGAGCATGATCATCAATAATTTCTTCCCTTCTCTTCCTTCCCACAGCATCTCACGTCCAAACCCTGGCATCGAACTGTTGCAGTTTTTAAAAACACTTTTCATTGTATTGTTAAACATCCTGAGGTTTGTTATTATGGTTCGTCTGTGTGAGTGGATAGACAAACATGTTGCAACGTGGAGGAATTCAATTTCCCATGCCTGTAAAGAAGTCTCACATTTCCAGTTTTGCCAGCATGGTACTCCTCCCTCCCTGTGGCTCAGTTTGGCAAGCAGCAAATGCCACCTCTGTCATCATCGGGATTATACGGAGCTCATTTGGCTTTGATTAGAAAACCATTAAAACACAAACGTGTTGGTGACTGACCTGTGACCTTTCTCATCATGGGACAAGCAAAACCAGTTCCTCACTTTTCCTCTCAGGCTCTCTGGACCCCTCGGGGTCTGGGTCAGGGTTTGGTAGTGTTTGTGCTGTCTTTCTGTCAGACATGCATGATCCACTGCCACTTAGTAAGAGCAGGAAGAAAGGGGGCTGATAAATGGGCTACTTCCGGGCCCAAGGGTTTGTTCATGAAATGCAGTGGATTACGTTACGGCTTGCCAACAAAGACCCAACCTCTTTTCATTTAAGAAACAGTCTGCTGTGAACAGTATTCGGGAGGATCTAAAGTGTCAAGCTGGCAAAGTGAAAGCTTGCAGAAAGCATTTTAAGTGTGCAAATCAAGTCAGGTCCTCCTTGCAGTCTGTTTGGAAATCATTGTCCAGAATGCAAGATAATTTTGTGTCAATATTTACTTTTTATTTCCTGCCATTAATGATGAGCCAAGCAAAGACCAAGATTTCTGTCCATTCTTCTTTAGAAATTAGTAGAACCTCAACCAGACTGGATGAAAACATCAATTTGCAATTCTAGTCACAGATTCTCAGTTGGATTTAAATCTTGGCTTTGACTAGGCCATTATAACTCACAAATATACTTTGACCTATTCATTCAGAGCCGGTCAAAGGCAAATGCGAATTAAGCTGCTCCTTAGGGCCCCAACACCACTAGGCGCCCAATCACATCATTTGATTTTGTTTTGTAGTGACAGATTGCACTTTAGGCACATTTTACACACCTGACAAAATTTTAAAATCAAAAGATTAAACTTGCTAATTTCTTTACTGTAAATTTGGTGTTTGTCTGCAGATGTTACTTTCAAATAGTTAAATTAATATGCCACACTTGCATACCCCTCTGCATTTCAATTTGAGCAACTTTGCTTGTTTGCTACTCTTGCAAAGTTAGAATCAATAGCCATAATAACATTGGTATGATGTAAGCTATTTACAAATGACGCTAATAGTAGTGAGTATATTACACAAATAGGGTAGCCTAGGAATGATAAAGTATCTGATTTTGACATGTTGCTATGGTGGGCCCTGAATTAAAATCTGCTTAAGCCCCCAAAAAGGCTTTGGCTGGCCCAGCCTACATGCTTAGAGTCTTGTAAAAGAGGGGAGAACAAAAATACCGGTCACCCTATGCAGATTTTTGCTTGAGAAATATTTTGGAAATCCTTCATCATTTTTCTTCTACTTCATAATGTACACCTTTTTGGCCAATTATACAAAATCCCAATAAAATACATCAAAGATTTGTGGTGCTAGCATGACAAGAGGTGGAAATGTTCAAGTGGTATGATTACTTTTCCGCTGCTCTGTAAGCCCACTGTTAGATAGCCATCATCTTTCTCTGTGGTCCAGTCTCTGTAGTTACTTCATCCCTTTGAGGCCAGAGTGTTTGGACATGATCTGGACTTATGGCTGGTTGCTTGAGACAAGTAGAGACCAGAATAGGTGGAGGCTGGCGAAGAACGACAATCTGGACACACGGTTCGAGACGCAGCAGATCGTTCAGGTCTTCCAGGGTGGCGCTGACCACCGGCACTCCATTCACTTCCACGAGTCTGTGAGGACAAAGTGGTAGGTAATAAATGATGAACAAATATTGAAGAATATATATTTTACAGTAAGCTTGATGATAATTTCTTGCATTCATATTAGGAAAGATGGCCTGTAGCATTTTATTAGCTTGTAAAAAAAACAAACAACAAAAGACTGTTTTCGACTCCGTTGGTTCTTTATTTGCTCTGTAGTCTAGAATCTTTCCATGGCAAAATTGTTTCTAGGAGCAAAAGCAACACCATTGAAAGTATTTGAAATTGGGTCTCTAACAGCTTTGTTTCTCTAACAATATACTGACTATAATTCCTTAATTGTTTAAATGCATGACATCTTTTTATCTGCTCATTTTCACTCTCTTCTGCATCCAAGTATTACATTACTCTGTTGCTTGTTTTGGGGCTATTATTTAATGAGTCTCCATAGCTACTGAGCATAAAAAAATGCACCGATGAAAGAAATGAGTAAGATCTGCTTTCACTTGCTAGGGGAGGATCTGTGAACACACTTTAGTCAACAATCCTAAATTATCTTCCCAGGATAGTTTTGTTAGTGCTCCTTTCTTACCTGTCCCCCACAAACAGGAGGGAGTTGTCCACCTTCACCACCACCAGTCCTCTGTCGTCTCTGTGGCAGCACGTGAAGCCATAATGCCCATCAGGAAGCTGCTTCTCTTGCACGACCATCAGCATGGCTGGAGACTGAGGCGTCACAAGCTGGCTCAAGCTGCCTAAAGCTGAAGTCTGTTTTTGAGCTTTCTCCTGCAATAACACGAAAAAAACCCTCAAAGAAAGCAATATTTTTTTAAGAAAATAAAAGCCTGACTAATATAGCATTTAGATTTGTCCCAGTTGATTCAATGCTTTGTAGAGCCACCTGTAAATTCAGCTGTTGGTCTGTATCCATGAAGACTACACAGTAAACCCCTGGTATTCACGGGACCACAAAGCTGAAATCTGTGAGTATTTGAGAAACTCATAATAGGTCATAGCTGCCTATATTTGTTGTTGAAAAACCAAAAATACCTTAACACATAGTGGAAACCGTCTTGGAAGCTAATTTTCACTGTCTTCCTTATCGCCCCTCTTGGGGGTACAACCGATAAGCGTCAAGGAAAATGACAGTTCTAGATTAGCTGCTTTGCAATCACCAGCCAGTAGCATTTCAAGTAGTGTCACAACCAGGTCTCAGCTTTCTAAGCAGGCTTTTTTTTTTTTTTCTCAAATATTTTAGATAAGCTCTACCGGGAGTAGTCAACTGTATTTTCTAGCATGAGTTTTGGTCGCTCTTAGGTGTGGTGCATTTAATATTTGGAAAATGTGTGGATTCTATACTTTCTCACTGGCTAGTCATTAGTCAGCAATGATTATGCTAAGTATTCTCCCCATAGGCAGATTTCTTGATACATTCAATGGCTGCAAAAGTGCAGCATGATTTACCATTGTGTTTTTTTCATGTTTTTAAGTTCCTGCAGGAAACCTTTGCACACATTCAAAACAAACATTTTCACCGAACTTAGATAATGCAGTTATATAACTAATTAATTTTTTATGTCAGTTTAGGTTTCAATGCAAAACATCATTCACCATTTTTGATTGATGCACTCTGTCTTCTTTTGTTCTCTAAACTGCCTGTCAAACTTATGTGCCACTGAGTTATAAAAATAACTCGGATATCGCCTCCTTTAAAGTTATGCACACCACTACAGTACAAGAAAGTTCCCAAGAGATAAATACTGAGTCTGCGTCAAAGTCAGTCGACCACCAAGATATAATGATTAGCTCCAAAAGAGATCACGCCGCAAGAAGCTTGCAGAATCAGAAATAACTTGTGAGTCTGACCACTGAATTCCAACGGGCCCTTTATCCAGCCTCTTGGCATACTTCTCTCTCTCCCCCCACATGGCGTGTGAATGCCTTGCAGCAATAGCTGCCGCCTTGCAAGGGTCAGGGGTCAAAGCTAAAGCTTCTCTCTCTCTAGACAAGTGGGCCAGACAGGATATATCAACGGAAACGCAGGCAAAGCCCCTCGACGAAACTCTAATATGTATTTTTTCCCTTCCAGTTTGTTCAGTTCTGGTCATATTTTAAGAACCTGAGGACTTTTCGTTTCATATTTTTCTTGTTTATCCGTAACTTTGAATGAAATCCCTGTCTGCCTGAGGCAGACATACGGTACTATTCCACAAAACTAATCCAAAGTAAGTGAGAACATCAGGAATTATTCAGTGAAGATAATGAAACGGTGAGAAATAATCTAACAGGAGTGCAGCTAGATTAAAATTGAAGATGCTCTTTCTGTTGTTTTTTGGGGGGAATTTCCTTTTTGCACATAGAGGACTAGGGAGGGATGAACTAATAATTTTCCAGCTTTCTTCTCTTCCACTGTCCATCTGAAGTTTTAAAACCATCAAAGCTAAACGGATTATTTAAAGTCACTTCCCTCATTTGATGTTCTCCCCCCTCACCCCTTAATCTGTGTCTCTGTTTTCCTCTGCTTTCCCCTTTTCCTCCTTCCTTCTCAGCTGCTTTATTGATGCTCTCCAGTTGCAGGCGATCCTGGTGATTAGACGGCCTATGATGAAATATTTCCTTATTGTTTGAAATTTGGGGCAGCCTACGAGGAGCAAACACTGGGCGGTCTGTTCCTTATTTGAACAGCAGCTCTATCAGTTCCCAGACTGCTCCTTGGCTCTGACCTGTGTGTTAACTCTGATTAGGTCATATGATAAACATTAGTGCTGCTGCTTTTCCCACAAACTCAGCACCTAAAAAAGTGTGGCCTGGGGGCGGCAATGTGACACGGGGCACCTTTCAAAGCTGAAACCGCGTGTGTCCTTTCATGGCATCTCGTTAGGGCTTCACCGACGAGATAAAAGAGCCACGTTAAAAAAGAAGGGAGCTCCACTGGGGGATAGATGCAGATAGTTTTACACATGCTGGCCCATTTCTCCATTTCACTCTCCCAGTATCTTTTGTCACATGCATTCCTTTGTTGGTATGGTCACAGGCTCTCAAATGTCAGTGCTAAACATCCTTTTCTCAGTAAACACTGCAAGTTTGTCTAAATTACTTGCTCTGTCTGCTTGTTCATCCTCTTTTAAACAACTTTTCCTTTTTAAAGGGTGTTCATTCTTGTTGCTCACAATAGCTGAATTCATTTCCGTGACCAAAAGTTGAAAATGAAACCTGTAAAAATGAGTGAAAGAAAAAAAAAATGGTAGCTTAGACTTCAAGCAAAAGTTGCTAATCAATAACAATGCATACAGAACACCAAACCTGGACATCAGCGCATTGCACAAAAAAGTGATAGAAAAGTGTCGAGGAGAGATACTGTCTGCCAGTCACTCGCCATGGTGATGAAATTGTAATTCAAAACACTAAATTCCTTGAAACATTCTGGGTCAGTGCTGCAGTTTCTGCAGTGATTGTGCAAGACAATTTTTTATTAGCATAGTCCTAATTTTACTTATGATGTTTTTAGTTGCACTACAATAATGTGCTCACAAACAACGCCTTTGGTTAACTCAACTGTCTAACTTCCTGGTTTTAGCCATCTTCTGTAGCTGCTCCTGTCCATAAATCCAAAATAAATGTTTAACAATCCAGTTCAGAATGTACTTTCAGTAGAGACACTGTGTTGTTAGGTGAGAAGAAATCATACTCTTTACCTTATTTTTTTTATGAAGAGATTAGTCAAGTTTCCTGTATCAGTGCTCATTGCACTCACTGCCTCTGTCAGTCTAAAAGTTGTGACCGCCTTGTTTTACTGGGCTAGTCTGTTTAAGAGTTAAATAGCTTCATATACAAATAAATCTTAATATGTCACTGCAAACTGATTTACGCATCAGATCTGGAATGTCTGAAATAAAAAAAGGCTAGTTACACAAGTTTCTTTGAAATGGTTAAGAATAGCTCAAAAGCACTGCATTCTACAAAAAAACACCAAATTTGACTCTGCTGTTTCTGTGCTGAAATCATTTTATTATTCCATACCAAACATGCCTCTTCCAGTATCTGCAGTTGTTTTGGTGCACATATCAGTTTCTCAGTGTTTATTTTTGGAAATGAAAACATTTTCTGTCTCAAACGATACAGCTTTCCCACATATTGGTGCAACTGTCATTCACATGCTGTTAAACTCAGCTGACTCAACTCCAGCGCTTTTTAAATCTGCAAATTAAACTCTGCAATGATGCAAGCATTCAATGAAAGACACTAATTTTATCTGCTGTACCTTCATGGAGCTTCCTTGCCAGGCATTTAGGAGATGAGTAGCTTGTCGATTGAGATGTACAATGGTAATTTCTTCCTTAAACACTTGGCAGTTCAGCTTAATCTTTTCCAGCAGATGAACCTCCAGCTGTCTAAATGAAAAGAGACCACATTTCAGAGACTTTGACAGACATATATACATGTAGTCACATAAAATTAGCAAAATTAGTAGTTACAAGTAACATTTTCTACTATGATTAGAGTTTTATGGGAATTTTTGCCACAGTTGAAGAAGTATAGCAGACAGTTCAGTCTCCATAAAAAATCAGTGAATCTCTGGGCCCACCCAGGAAAAACTCTTAATGCACATTTAATTCAAGTAATGCAGATATGTTGATAAGACCAAACAACTTGTGCCAACTGGAGTCAGTAGAGATAATAAGGTAAGCACAAACAGAAGAATAATTAAAACTACAAATGCCTTAACAAATATCTTCACAGGCTTTCTCAAAGAGAAAGGTGATTTAAACTCTTTATTTAAGATTACCAACTGAAATCCTAATTTTCTCTTGTTTCCCAAAATATAACAACTTTGCAGTGACTTTGAGGTGTCTTATAGCAGGGAATCTGCAACGCCAGTCCTCCAGTGCCACTGTTTTGCAACTTTTTAATGTACTGTTGCTCCAACACACCTGAACCATCTCTTTGGCATGTCAGCAAGTTTAGCAAAAACCTGGTCATTAGCCATTCATTTTATTCTTGGTCTGTTGGAACAGGAATACATTCGAAGGTTGCAGAGCAGTGGCACTCGAGGACTGGAGTAGTAGACCCCTGCTTTAGAGCACAGGTGTTCTACTCTAGTCCTTAAGAGCTGGTGTCCTCCCAGCTTTAGACAAGTTTCTGCAGCAACCTCCTAATGAACCACTTTTTAATAAAGGTGTTTTGGACCATGGGAAAAAGACTACTCATCCTTGAGCACTGATTTTGGACACCGCTATAGATGAATGATGATATAAAGCAATATCTCTCTGATACTCTCAACCATTGTAAGAAGAAAAATCCTCAAATCCTCACTAGCTTTTTTTTTAATGACATGACTATCGCTTGTGATGTAAATGAAAAAAGTTGAAGAGTGTTAATGTTCCACCTCGTTCGTTATAATTAAAGGTGTTATTTCCTGACTGTAACATTTTAAAGTTCAAAGTGTCATCACTTGAAGAGTCTCTCTCCATTGTGAGGTTAGACCACCTCCACAAAGACACTTCACCTACTTGTTTTTATGAGCAGCTGAGTTGTTAATGTTGTCTCTGAGGATCTGCAGCCTCTGCCTCTTCTCCTCCAGTTGGCTGTTTACCATCTCCAGCCTCTGTTTCATCTCTGCAGAACTCAGCCTGTCCACATTCACATCTGGGTCCATGTTCTTTATCTCTGCGCAAAACGCTACCAGGCCATGGTGAAGCTCCTGGACCTTGGGGAGTCAAAGGGGTAAAATTGATTAGAATTCTTACTATGAATTGGAAAGGGGTGTTTGATTTTTATAACAGACCTGAAGGATGACATTCTGTAGCGAGTCCACCTGCTGGTTTAGCTCCCGGATCCTCTCCTCTTTACCTGGCTGGTTCAGCTGGGCATTTTTGTTGATGTTGCCTTTTTCACCATTCATATTCAGATTAGGTTCTGATGCAGAATTCATTTGTTTGTCCTATTATGTAAAGTCAAGCAGAATGTTTGTTGTTAGCTTGCACACTGTAAAATCTGTGAATACTGTGTCAAAGTTCAGTACCGCTTTACACAGATGCAGCTCCAGCTGCCCGTTCTCTAATGGTGTCTTCAATAAAGTTCCTATCTGCTGATCCAGGGACAGCTCCTCAAGGGAATCTGAGGAAATAAAGCACAAAATTATATTAATACACTCCATATAATACCTCTGTATGCTATTGCAAACTATATGGGGATATTTCTGATTATCTGAGCACCTTGCTTCTCTTTTAGTGTGAATAGAGTCTTATTGTCCATCAATCCAAGCATTTTCATGCATGAATCCATGATTTTTCCCACTGTTGTTTCCTTTGGAGTCCTGAGATGGACTATCCGTTCTGATGCTGCAACATTTTCATCAAAATTAAGTCATTTAAGACACATTAAAAATAATTTAAAAAATCTACCTGATAAGCTCAAATCTACACAGAAGACATTAAACATACAGGGTCTTGCAAAAGTATTCACACCCCTATAACTTTTTCACATGTGGTGACATTTCAAACAAACTGTGATTTTGTGGGATTTTATGAACTATATCAGCACAAAGTAGTTTGAGTAATTATGAGGTAACAGAAATCAACAATCAAATTGAACACATGGCTTACTATGTTTATCTCAGTCAGATATCTGAAAAGTGTGGTGCTCATTTTTTTCCAGTTTCTCAGGCAAGTCTTATGTGTGGATTTGCACATGTAGAGACCGCTTTACAAAATAGCTCAAGTTTAGTCAGATTATATGGCGCAAGTCTTCCTACATATTCTCATTGGGATTTGAACCTGGACTTTGACTGGTCCATTCTATTGCAACTCTGACAATAGAGTTGCAATAGAACTCTTGATAAGAAAAGTTGGAGGTGGGGGGGTGCCCTTCTTCATTTCTATTCACCTTCCCATCAAACTCAACCAGTTTCCTTTCTTTATTGTAGAAAAATCAACCCGTATTATTTTTGCCATTAATCTGGTGCTCTGCTATGTTCAAAGTACTGGGTATTTAAGGTTATCCACAACTTTATTCCTGATCTTTCTGGTGTCACTTGGTTTTCATAATACTGTTTGTTCTTTAATGTTTATTAACAAGGTTTTTACAAAACACAACTGCGTTAATACTGAGATTTAATTAATTTCAGGTGGAGTAGCAGTGCAGTAATTAGATTATGTCTAATGGCAGTGGGCTGCATCAGACATCAAATAATCTGATGCATTATTTTTATTTATTTCTGATTTATTAAATCAAAAATAAATCCATTAAAAAGTGAATGAAATACTTTGAAGATTCTCATATGTCAAGATGGGGAAAGGGCAAGGGGTAATAATACTTTGCAAGCCTTTTTATTGTCTCTGCTTCAGGAAATAAGTGATAATTTACTATCTAAGTTTGTGTGACTGTGTTGATTTACCGTTAATTGTAATCTCTATCATCTGAGAACCCCTTGGTGCCATGAGGTTTTGGCTCCTGTTCCTACTGTTGAGCAAAACAATGAGAATAAAAACAACACTTTCTTTTTCCTTTAGTTGTATTTTGTTTTTAATGTGATGCGTGTTATTGGCAGTACTTCAGGGAACGGCACCAGCAGAAACTAATTAAAATATATGCAGCAGGTCCCTAGTAGGTTTCTCTCTTTTGTACTCTGTAGCTTGTAGTAATAGAATGCAGCAGAGGTATCAGCCTGAAGGCTTCTGATACCAATGTTATCACACGTAATGTTTTCCCTCTAATAACTCAGTAGCTACAGACCTGCTGCAGTTTTGTTTTTTTTTTGTGTGCAAGGTTTAAAGAGTATATGCCCTTTACCTGAACTTAAAAGAGCGGCGATTCATACTCAGGCAGCTTACATGGGGAGAGGATGTGGACCTGCTCATGGATGCCATATCTGTAGTTAACGTTTCTATCTTACTAGGCTCTAAAGTCTCTGGGTAAAAAGGAAACATCAAGCAAACATTTATTTATTTTATTTTGTCAAGTCTAAAACCTTCTTTACACTTTAAAGCCCGGATGTCCCAGTCGAGGCATTTTTTAATGGTTAGCATCGTACTTCCCGGTTATTGAAGTAATGCCTGTAATTTTATGTCAGCCAACCATAGTATTAGCCAAGGAATTGTAACGACTTTGTTTTGCACAACCAAATTACATGGTTTGCAAAACTTAGTAATGGGTTATGCAAATCGCTGTAAGTTATCTCTAATAATTTTAAATGATGTTCACAGTGATAGAGAGACTGTACTGGATGCTGTGCCTGGTGGCCTGCTCTTTGGAGTATGCAAAGCAGTTGAACCACATGCCATTAATGGTTCAACAACAATTAAGATGTTTTAATAAGAAGTTTTTTTTAAAGAGGGTGCATTAAGTAAAAATCAACTTTTGAGTTTGATTGTGCTGTACAATGGTACTATTTGCCTGAAAATATATCATGCCACCTCTAACAGAAGGAAAATAACTTATTTTCTAATTTTGTTCAGAATTGGCTAGAAGCAGCATTTTAACATGTTTCACAGTGGATCATCAACAAGTCATATCAAAGCAGATTGTAAAGCAGGGAGTTTTTCCACTTAGTAAACTACTCCATATGAAAACTGTCAGAAGGAACGAAATGTTTTAGGGTAATTATGTGTTACTTCAAGCAAATGTATGGCATTGACTGTAATAGATTTAAGGCAGTATCCATAAACAGCTAATTTGATTGGTATATAGAAACAAACGCTCGACTGGGACATTCCTATTGAGGTGAAATATACCAAGCAAAGAATCAAGAGTCTGAGTGATGGTGCTGGGAGGGTGGAGCGCATTATAGATAGCTGACAGTAATCGCTCCCTGTCCTCCAGCGAGCTGATGTGGAGGATGTCCAGTGTGTTGGCATCTACTGAGGCTATGTCTGATCCACACAGTTTAGCTTCTAAGAGAGAAAATAGAAGACAATATAAACAAACATGCATGCAGAAGTTTTATTTTTAATATATGAAAAACAAAATTGATTTCTCTATAAGGCAATTATATATATTCACATCTCTTAACATTAAGAAAATATCAAGTTCTATCTAAAATTTTAATAATGTTCAATAAATTGCTTTTATAATTACTTAATGTGACATAAAGATTCTAAATATATTTTTGCTGAATACCAAAGAAAAGCTAGGTGATGGGTCAAAATATGATGTTTTACCTTTGATTAAAGGGAGACATTTTTGCAGTCCAATACTGGTAAACCACTGGCAGACTTCTTCTATGCTCAGCTCACTCAGGGATTTGGCCTCTTGCTTGTATAAATCCTGAGAGGAAGATCATGCATACATATATTCTGCAGCACATTGCAACAGTGTCATGCAATGGAAACCTTATTTTATAAACATAATGTTGCAAAACACTGATTATTTATATCGTAATTTCTTTCATATAATTAGCTACGTAAGGAAATAATAAAACTGACTCTGGCAGTTTCTGAGTCTGAGATCTCTAAAATGAAACATTAATAATTTATGTATTACTTTATATTTGCATGTCATTTGCTGATGTGTAGGGCAATGATCTTTTGTAAAGCTGAGACATTTCTAAGGCAAATGTTCATGCTGTATGAAGATTAAAGTTTTCTAAAAACCTTTTTTATTTATTTCCTTTATTTAACCAGGTAAACCCTGTTGAGATCTAGATCTCATTTTCAAGAGTGACCTGGGGAGAAGTCTGCAATACACAGCAACCTGGTTACAAAAATAAAAACTAATTAATACACATGCACATGTGTAAAACAATAGAAAACAATTTAAAAGCAGTGACACTGTTCAATAGAATCTTGTTTCCTGTTTTTAAGAACCGCTCAAAATAAAGAAACATCGTGATTGCTTCATGCTTTTTATGTTGTCTTTCACCTTAGATTAACTAACGGCTGTTTTTTTGTTTTTTTTGTTTTTTACTAAGGAAAAGATGATGCTTACTTTCACTGTTGCTATTTAAATTCTGACAACACTTCAAAACAAAACTTGGTAAAATTCCAGAATTGTGAATGTTTGCGTCACCGTCTTATTGGAAATGAGCATGACTGAGTTGGATATGCCTGTTAAGACATGTTTCTGCTCGTTAACATATTTGAGTCATTGTTAAGAGCTTAAACAGCCTGAAGAACTAAAACAACAGTTTTGAGAGTTGTTTTTTTGGATTGCACAGTCTGATTGGCTTTAAAAAAAAAAAACTTTTACCTGGAAATGTTTTCAACTGTGATGGTGACTGATATTAAATAAACTGATAGTTTGTTCTAGTGATGGTTTCATAAATCATGGTAAATAATATTATATCCACATTTTAGCCAACATGTGTCATGTAGTAAAAAATTGTGGTAGTGTTCTAGTCAGACATTAATTTGCATAATTTGGGGCTTTTAATCATTATTTGAGCTGTGCATTGGAAAGATTGATTTTTAGACACAAGATAGAAATGCACAAATGTGAATCTATGGGGATTTTTCTCCCAATCCACACAGGGTCAGATTATACATCCTGGCTCAAATATATTCCATACACTTCCACTAATATTTGAATAAATATCCTTTGGTAAGTTACATAAAACCACAAACTGTTTGTAGCCATCAACAGCATATTGGGATAAATCTGGCTGGATGTTTGACCACTCTTCCTAAATGTATTGGTTTTTTGGCTTTCAACCCCCTTTTTAGCATATCCCATCAATTCTCCATTGGATTGAGGTTGGAGCAATTCCAGAAGCTCAGTGTTCGCTTGCTTTATTTATCCCAACACTGGTTTTGGTGTATTTGGTGTGTTAGAGCTTCCAGTTCTGTCAAATCTTGAGCAACCTAACACAAACTATCAACCTCATGAGAAAGGAAATTGGTTAGGCTTTCCAAGAACAACACAAGAACCACCCCGTCTCACCCAGCCGATTCTGTACTGAAAAGTACAGAAACACCAGGATTACAAGAGAACATGCTGACCCTAACCCTGCAGTGCGACACTTTGAAGCTTGCCTGAAATGTTCAGTTTTCCACATCAACAAAACCACATCTTTCCCAAAGAGGTTTTATTGACACAATATGTCTTAAGATTGAACTATTAACTTACTTCCCTGTAAATCCACAGAAAATAAACTGGACAACAATAATACCCAACTAACGTCATAACTGGTTTTTAAATGGATGAACTAATCTTAACTAGCTTCCTCTTGTTGGAAAAACATATGGATTGGTTTAAAGGCTGGTTTTCTACCAAACCTTCTATCAAATCTAATAAGAAAGGTGGCCAAATACCCAGACAAAATTATGTCAAAAGCTTGTTGAGAACCAAAAGAAATATGTTTTTTTCTGGTGAACCCAGTTCTAGTTTTCAAAACCTATGGAAAATGTGTATTGCATTATAAGTCAACTGTAAAAGAAGAAAGAAAAATGTTTAAAAAAAATTAAAAACCCCAATTTATTATGATGGGAAGGTAGATAATGATTGGTTTAAATTGTGTATTTGTGTAAATAACACACAAAGCCGGTGTTGTAACCACACAAAACTTAGCCTTGATAACAGCAATTTAGCTGGATGTGAGTTTCTCTTTTGAACTACAGTAATTGTTTCAGTTTAAGCATACACTGAAATTGTGAAAGACACAAGGATCCTTGTTTGGAACATTTAAATACCAAGAGTAAATTCCTGAGACTTTTTGCACACTCATTGTTTCGCCATAAGACCAGGAGAGATAGGGAAATCTAAACAGAGAATGTTCAGCAAGCAACATCAGTAAACTGTGATGATGCTATACTATTTAGGCCCCACTTTGCTTCTTCAGAGTACCTTGTCAGCGAAGTTTCCATTCTGATCCGCTGAATGAGGCTCATATGAAGCTGGACAGACACACAACAAAAATAATGCTAGAAGGACAGTATTTAAGTTACCTATTAGCTGGAGAAACAGCATTATGCGCCATAGCTATCCATAATGTGCAGACACACTCACCAATGGTTATGCGCCTTTGCTGAAGCAATCCTTTTCTTTCCTTGCACAGATCTGTGGTCTGTGTTAATGTATGAAAAGCAGAAGTCTGAACTGTTTCTCCGAGACTGCAGGAACGTGTTAATGGTCGCTGTAATTAGATAACAGTCCTATATCTAATCAACTCAAAGTCATCAAATATGTTATTTCAACACATTGTCATATGCCTGTAATAATTATTTAGCAAACTTTCACCGTACTACAACTCAGCTGCAGATACAGCTGGGTTTCTAAAATGCAATATACACACGTGAGGAGAGGAGCTAGGAGTAGTCATACCCTATGGAAGGTAAAGGCCTCCATCCGGGCTGTGTGAGGAAGCTGGTCAAGTTCTTTCTTCAGCATGTCAGGACGGATAAGATCTCTGTTGCTCAAGTCATCTTAATAGAAGAAAACAATTCAAATTGTTAAACAAAGAGAGAAAGTTTTAGATTTAGTCCTTGTAAGCTTTTGTAGATTCTAATGTTGAACAGTGCCCTGCAAAAGGATTAATATCCATTGAAGTTTTTCCACATTTCATCATGTCATAACCACAAACTTGAATGGATATTATTGAGATTTTGTTTCATAGACATGGAAAAAGTGATGAATTATTATGAAGGAAGGGGAAGAGATAGAAAATTTTTCCAAAAAAAAAAAAAAAAAGAAAAGCACTTATCTAATACCCCTTTTTGAGCAGTCCCTTTTGAAAGTTAACACCCAAAAAGCTAAGTATATCATTTTAACTTTAGGAAGTCATATCCCTTCCTGTAATAAATGGTGCAATAAATGGTTCAGTTTTTGAGGGTTGTTTTTGTTGGTAAAATAACTGAAATTGGTTGCATTATTTAGTAGCTGGGATAAAATTTGGGGTGTATGTAATATTTCTTTGAACAAAAGCATGTGGTCTGTAATCTAAATAAAAAGAAATATTTCACCAAAAATTATTTTTTGCAGTATTGATGAAAATTACCAAAACAAACAACTTTTTCTCAGATAATCATTTCCAAACATTTCTCAGTTCTTTAGCATTTTTGGCCAAAACCACAGGGGAGAGTCTAAAAAGTCATTTGTGGCTGTCACTCAAAAACTGCTGTTTACTTCCAATCTGAAAGAGTCTGAGGTAATCTGCAAAGAAGACCAGGCATTAAAATATTCAAAATTGGTAGGGGAAACCAAACATGCAAAAGCTGCAATTCATGAAAACCTATGAATCACAGTGGTTTGAGTTTATAAGTACGTGGGACTTTGTGCTGATCTAAAGTCTCAATAAAATAACTTGAAGTTTGTGGTGATAGAACGATAAAATGTGTATTAGTTCAAGGGTATGAATACTTTTCCAATGTGCTGTAGATTGAGTTACTGAGCAACCAGCTAAACACAAGCCTGCCTGTCTGGTGGATGACATGCTTCTCTGACAGCCCAAATTCTTTCCCACAGGCAGCCCTTTTCCTTGCATTTCCCAAATATTACTTGGTCATTTATTTTGTCCAATCATAACAAGCAAGACAAATGAGGCTGGAAACTTGACATCAAGTTGAGCCCTGACTTTTGCATGCCACACATGGTAGAAATGGTGATGTGACTGTGACAGCCTAAACTTCAATAAATTTCAAGGTTAAAGGATTAGGATGAAAAAGCAGTTGTCTTTTTGAATAGGCTAGCCAAAAAAAACATGAGCATCATCATATGAGTACTTTTTTCCCCCCCATTTCTGCTTGCTGTTTCTGAAAGCTGGTTTGACATGGATAGGGGTTGAAATGAAGGCAGAGGCAGATAAGACAGTGTAATTGGTTTATGTGTGTCAGCACTGGAATCTTGTCTGGGTTCTGGAGGAGCAGAAGAGCACAAAAAGGAGGGGCATTTAGCTAGCAGTCTCTTCATCACCTGGCTCTAAGAGTATATGGCCTGCAGCTAAGCAGAGGCAAAAAATTGTGTATGCCAAGCCTGTCTTATCGAGGCCGGGCTGAAAGAACTGATGAGTGTTGGCTACATCTGAAGACACATGGGAGTATCTTCATATAGCTTACCTCAATATGTTTACTGTGTGCCTTTGATATTGTGAGAAAATCACTTTGTCTCACTCATTGACTCTTGTTATGACTTGCACCAGCTTCTTAATTGGTCTGGACTTTAACTAGGCCATGAGATTATCAACACCTCCTTTAGAATTACCACCTCTAGATTGCTTCTCTGATACATACATGACTTTTGATCCCTTTGTTTACTGTCTTAATACAAGACATGTCTATTCAGACTCTTGTCTCCCTATCAGATACGACCAGCTTCCCTGCTGAAGTATATCAGCACCACAGAATGATGCTTTCCCCACCTTGTTTTGCTGTGGGGGGTAGTGTTTTCAGGGTAATGTCCAACATCAATTTACCAAAATATGCAGTGCTGTGGATGTCAGCCCATAGTTTATGACAAAATTTGAAAAAAGTATGAAAATGAATACTTTTCTGTGCCGTTGTATGACGTTCTTCAACGAAACGAAGGACAGGAATACTCAGGCATGTTAAAATTCAGCCTAGACATAATCCATCAGTCTGAGATGCATGACTATCAGGGACAGCAAAACCATGAGTAAGCCTTCTACTAAGACAGTTTAGCACAGACAGATCCTGAGCATCCTACATTTTGCCTATGACACATTGTGATACACAGACAGACACAAGATTAACAACAAAGCAAAGCTTAAGAGTCATGACATTTCAGCACATTTGTGTAATGGATAGGGAAAAGTGATGCTTATCATTTGTACCATTGGTTTGAAAGGAAAGTCTGCTTTTTGAGAGAAGACGGAGGGAGGAGCGCATGCTGAGTCACAGCAACCCAAAACCTGGGAACAGGCTGAACAACCACACTTGGGGAATACATGCACAATGGCTAAAAAGAGACTCCAACAAAGGGGAACTTCTGCAACTCCCATGTGAGGCGTTCTAGGTACTGTAGCCATGTCACATAATGAGAGCAATTTCAGCTGAATGGGGAACCAAGATCAAAACGGAAAGGTAGCACTTGAGTCTGAACAGCTGGAAGAAGAAACACTTGGTCTGGATCTGGATGACATTTACCTCTCACCTTGACTATTCCTTAATGGAAACAAAAAGACAGAATGCAAGAACCAAGGAAAGGCTTACCCAAGTTATGTTCAGTAAATGATAGAAAATGTACTCCTGTGTTGCTTCCCCCTGTGACAAAAAGAGAAGAAAACAGAAAACAATCTTTTTGCTGTAAAGTATGTAATAGCTTTTCAAATAGACGCAAAATTAAACAGGCATGAACAAATAATTTCGTTGATAAGGTACTAAGCAGTTGGAGGAAATTTTAGGGTATTTTTATGTACAGTATATATATACTGTATTTTTTTGTTTTATATATTTTAAAGAAAACCAGCACCAGTATTTGTCCAAGCTCATAGTTGCATGCTTATTTTGACCCAGTCGTTTTGTAAACTCTATACAGAAAGGCATGCCAGTCGACCCCTGATATTTGCAGAAACTTTGACTATGAGGGACATCAACTGTTTAGATCAAGAATAAAGGAAATGAACATAATGAGTGTCTGAATATACAATTATTTATACATGTATCTCTAAACACGCTTGCAGAACCAATTTACAAAAATGATCAACGCTTTGTCATTGTCACTTGTTGTCTGAATAGGTATCAATAGGCATTTCTTCAGAACTTTTCAATTATTTAACAGAAGTTTGGTGACTCAGAGTTTCTGGATGTAGGCTGAACTGTTACAGGAACTCATTTGTTTCACTTTCTATCAAATAAGCAGAAACAAATCATAACTGTGACTGTAGGTAATATTGTCTAAGATTTTAAATGTACTGCTTTGTTTCTCTGGAGTATCATTATTTATTTCTATTGTAATGAATTAATCATAGAAGTGGTTTTAAGTAAGAAGATAATATGACGGTTATGGTTTTTCAATCGTGTAGCAGCCAGTGTTTGTATCCATGACAAATTTGTTCAGGATAGTAAAGTTTATCTTATCTTATCTTTCTTAGAAAACAGCTGGACTTCATCTTCTGTTTCATGAAGATGTTTTACCTCTCATTTATAGTTTTTAGTTTGTATTGCCTTGCACTTTTAACCCGGCAAGAAGGGTAGAGAGACTATAGATTAAAGATTAAGATTAAACCATATCTCTTTCGCCTTCTAATGAAGATAACAGAACACAGAGAACTAGCTCATCAGGTTAAGACTGCAGTTTATTTACATCTCAAGGACAAAGGAGACTCTTTTGAGGACAGGGATGTGCACACTTCTTTGTCTCCAGAAGAGGAGACAGAGTTTCTATTTGAAACACAAAAACATAGCAGAATCTGCTCAGCTCAAAAAAACCCAAAAAACTTTAGCTCTGCTCCCAGTCTGTTCCACAGCCATTCGTGCATCTTAAACACCCCTCAGAGTGGAGTTCCAAGAAAGCATTCTTCAAATGATAACATTGCAAACAACAAGGATTGTTGGGTCAGTGACTCATCTGTGTCTTCATCCCCTCATAGCTGTGGAGTACCTCAGGGCTCTATTTTAGGCCCTATCCTGTTTTCATTGTGTTGCTACCACTATAATTCACTATGAGAAAATACAATCCCATTTCACTGCTGCTGATAATTTACAGGTTTGTTTGTCCACTCAAGCATATTTAAAAAAGACTGAAATTTTAGCAAGACAAATATTCAGGAATCCCATATTGTTCTCATTTTCTCTATAATTTGCCCATAGACATGCAACTGAGTTTGGTTAACAGAGAATCTACAGTAGTATGTTTAAACAGTGATTATGTTATATTTCCTTTCTTTTACTTCTCCTTAAACACATTTACAAACTTCTTTAACCCCTTAACTGTTGGTAAAAAAGGCAGAGTATTCAAACAAACTAGATTTGTCCCATGGATGGGATACCGCCAGTTAAGGGGTTAAGAAATCAATTAGCTAATTAAAACCTTGTTGCTCTAGAGTTTCACCTTTACATGAAAATTGATAGACTCACATTTATTTGAGATCTCAGTTATAGGAGCCACCTTAGAGGCACTTAATAGGAATGCGGCTCTTAATTTCTCTTCATCCAGCCTCTCATGAGGTACAGATTCTTCTTGGTCTCCAGACTTATCACTTAGACCACCACCACTATTGGGTTTGCTTTCAGCAATTTCATTACTTCCTTCAGCCAGTGTGAATCCTTTTTTTGATTCTTCCATTTCCACACTACAGTTCTTGTCCAGGTCAGTGGCAGCAGATCTTCTATTGCTCTCAGATGAACAAGCCTCACATTCATCTAAATTGCCGTCAAAGAATCGACCATCATCAACAACATTAGAGGGAGTGGGTGGGATCAGGTTGATTATGGGTGTTGTCAGGAGGCCTCCTGCACCAGATGTGCCATCAGCGCCATCTTCAAACACCAGCTGAAATTGCTCCTCTTCTTCGTCAGCCTGTTTGTAGCTAATGGCGGCTGTTGGTGGAACCTGAGGCGGTATAACAAGTGAAGACAGAGCATTTAGTCCTTTCTTTTTCAGAGCCTTTGAGCAGGATGACGCAGAGCTGATCGAGGGGACCGTGCTGTTCCTGGGGGTCAGGGAGCCCTCGTCCCCCAAGCTATAGCCTGTGTTATCTATCCCCAGATCATCCACTGTAATATGGACCCCATTCTTCTCACCTGATCCCAGTTTATCCAGGTGTGAATGCAGACGACCCTCATTAATCTTCATTTGCTGCTTCCTCCTGACACACAGACAAGAGCAGAAGAACAGTCCGCATGAAAAACGTTCACTTTTTCCCCAGGTTTTCCATTGCTTCTCAGCTTTTCCAATTGCCATCGAGTTGACTGAGTATTTTTCAAAATCCACTTCTTCTCAGCAGAATAAAATGGATTTCTCCATATCGAAAGAAGGACAAAACCTTCGTTCACTCCTCTGTGATATTAAATCTGGACCAAACAGACGGTCGCCTGCATCATGCGTTGCTTAGGAAAACCGTGGAGGAGGAAAAAGCTCCAATTCATGCTCTTGAGGTCAGGTGAACACTTGAAATGAATACAAGCCTCACTGAGTATCCTTTGATATGATAAACAGCATCATTTCAGCCACATTTGTTTAAAACGACTGACATGGCAGCTGTACCATGGTAGATGTATGGATTGTAAATTTAAAACAGCCATGCATGTGCCTGCAATGGTATTTACATGAATTTGAGAAATCCATATAAAATTTTGTGAGGGTGGTTTGCATGGGTCCTTGTGTGAATAGGGGCAGCGGATGTGTGGCTCACACAACCCGCATGGCATCAGATGACATTTCCCTCATTCCACAGGAGCCGTCCTGTTCTCTGATACTCGATGAATCATCCAGCATCAGCTTAAAACTGGCTTACTGCACCACCCACACCGAAGGCTTTTCATGAAAAGATAATATCCCAGTTTTTTTTTGTTTTTTTTTTTTGCTTCTCAAGCCCGTAACGTGACAGCAGAGTGATAGGAATAGGTACTTCTCCACCAGTAGGCATGTCTTGCCCTGAAGTCTTTCTTATGTATTTCTTGCCTCAGTTTCTTAATTTGTGTGAACACCATGCCAAGGGTAGAGATGTTTATCTGCCTACTAGGGTTTAAAAATTATGCTTAACAAATTTAGCCTGCTACAGATAAAGCCATAGTTAAAGTGCAGTTAATACTTTAAAGAACCACCTTTTGATTCAAGTCTTATGGGTCTATCTCAGATTTGCACATCACATTCTATCTCATTCTTTACAAAGAAGAATGGGGAAAAAAAGCAAAGAACAGAAGAAAGCAAAGATATTAAAGCCTTGGCACAAATTGACAACTGGATTTAGACCTGTACTTTGACTGGTCCTTTCTAATAGAGGAATATGCTTTGATCTAAACTCCAGGTTTTCAGAGTCTGGAGCGCTAGCGCCTTCTCAGAAAGTAAATAGACAACTGCACCCACCCCAACTACATCTTTGTTATTATTTCTATCATCATATTGCTGATGTTATATTTGATGTTCCAGTCATATATGTTTCACTAATGCAATAAAGTGTATCTGCTTTAGTTATGCATTTCGCAGCATGATATGATGCTTCAGCTGCCATGTCATTTACAGTTTGACTGAAAGATGGTGTGTGCAATCTGTGCTGAGTTACAAAAATTCAGAAGTGCAGGCCCAGGGGCCACGACAGTGCATGAGGCCAATGATCAGGAGCGCAGATAGTGGATGATGTGTTTCATGGGACAGTGTTAATTTTTTGTGACACATAGCATTTAGCATGCAACAAAAAAGTTACATTTCGGTCTCATCTTAGCAGAGCACATTTGACCACGATTGCTGTTCCTTCTACATGGCATTATGATATATATTTTTCCAACAACAGCTGTCTTCTTTTTCTCAGATTAGGGTTTAGTTTTGTGACGGATGTGCCGAATCACATTCAGGATAGGAGTTAAAAGGAAACATTTTGTATTTACAGTAATATGCAAAGAGAATGGGAAATGTTATTTTGAGGATCTGTTTCTTCTCAGGAGCTAGGAATTGTCTTGTATAAAGGAGGAGAGGTACACTATTCAGTGATCAGGAAAGTTGATTGATGTAAATATCAGAAGGGAGTGGTTTCCTGTAACTTGAGGCTGAGAAGTGCGTGGGAGGAGTGAATCAGGTTCTGGTGTGGAGGAAAGGTTGCTTGTTTGTAGTTCAGAGATGAGACTGGAGTTTAATGGTGAGCTTGATGGTGGAGATCTGGAGACATAACTTGATCTTGGAGCACAGAAGGCTTCAGGCAACTTGACCATAAGAAGAAAAAACATAAATTTCAACTAGAGAAACTCGAAAAGCAACAAGAAACACAGAGCTGGTTAGAAAATACCAGCCAGGTTAATCATCTGGCAGAAAGGGAGGTTTTGAAGATCCTTAAATCCTAGACATACTGATGAGACTAATGGAAAGCACTGATCTCTAGCAAAGATCCTATCATACTCATACAGAAAACATGATCACACCTGAATCCTGACGCATTTTAATATTCCACAAAGGCCAAATTTGGGGGTGAATAAAAATCATCCTGCCAACAGGTTCTCACTCCTGAGCTGTGGCTCTCTGCAGCTCCTCCAAAGCTACTACGGGCCTCATGGCTGCTTCTCTGATTGATGTTGTCTGTGCATGGCCTACGAGGGGTGTCCAGGTTCAGTCCTCAAGCTGTAACTCTTCAACTTTTAGATGCATCTCTGCTTCTATACACCTGAATCAAATGACTGACTCTAATCAGGCCTAAAAGAACTAAAAGATTAAGATGAGCCATTTGTTTCAGTTGTCTTGGTTAAGACAGGCGTCTAAAGTTACAGGATAGTAGGTCTTGATGACTGCACTTCGACAGCCCTTGTTTAGGTTGATGACTAAATCTTGGTAGTTTGCAGTTCTCCAATTAAATTACATATAGTTGAACTTTATTTGCTTGTTAAGTGAATTTTGAATGCAATTGGTTGCATTGGATTTCATTTAGGGGAATAAGAATAAAGCAGGCAACTCAGATTTTTTATTAAAAAAGAAAAGCATGTTATTTTTCTTCCACTTCACAATCATGAACTACTATTTGTTGTTCTTTCCCTTCAGTCCAAGCAAAATACAATGACATTTGTGGTCGTTACACCGCAAAATGTGGAAGTTCTAGGGTGTGAAGGCTTTTGCAAATAACTGTATTCCTAAATAAAAGGTTAAAACAGCACTTTGGTATGTTTTGGCTGCAGACTTAAGGAAAAAAACCATCATCCTAACACACAAATTTTTTTTGTTTAGGAAGTCCCAGAGCCTTTGTTGCTTGGCATAAGTTACAGCACCTTGTGGTGATTTCAGTTGGCAGCCAGGCAACTGTTGACAGACTGAGCGAAAGACTAGAAAGACTCCTAAAGTCAGGTGAAAAGAGCTTTTATACCCATGTTATGCAGACCCACATGGTGGTATCCACTTCTACTGCTAATCTCAGGAGAACATCCTGACCACAGGTTTAATAGGAGGGGTTGAAGGTATGTGGGTTTATGGTGTCTCAGATTTGAGCATGACGGCAAAGTTAGAAAGCATTTATGCAGGTACAAAAATAGAGTCAATAAAAGAAAGGCAAACAACACCACTTTCAAATCAAATTTCTCTGTGTGTATGTAATAAATATGCAAAATGAGGGTCTATGACTTGATCCAAATCAATGTTTCCTGGCCAACGAAGGGAGGCAGCAGAGAGCAGATACTCCCAAACTGTCAGGACATAAAACAGACCCCGCCACTTCTTAGAGGGACCTCCACTGGTATTTGCACGTCTGGATAAAGTTAAACCACACAAGAGCTTTTTATTTGTAGCATGCAGGAACCTGGCTTTCATGATATCTTGATCTGGTGTTTGCAAGCATATCAGTTTCTCTCATAATCTTCCGTACATGTTGTTTGAATATACATAAGCAGTAGGGGAATAAAAACTCGTATGCAGGAATAACTTTCCATCTTCTTTATTGAGGTTATATTTAAAATGAGAAAACCTGCAACCTTCCATGCAGATATATGAAAAATCAGTTCCTTTTGATGCATGCTCAGAGACACTGTAAGTGACAAAATAGACAAAGATGAATGCTTCACAGCTGCTTTAGCCTGAGGCTGGATAAGTAGGCTGAGGTCAACATGGAAACCTCACCATTCTTCACTCCAACAGCCCTTCATCTCATGATGTACATGTGAAACTATTCAAGTTATTTCTCTTCAACATACGGTGCCTTGCAAAGTATTCACCCCCTCTTTTATTGAGATTTAATGTGATTAATTCATGTAAAGTGACACATAGTGGTGAAGTAAGAAAACATGATTTATGGTTTTCTAAAGTTTTTGCAGAGAAGAATCAGAGAAGTTTGGCACACATTTTTTCCAATCCCCCTCATTCTTTTCCTGTAAACAAAATATAGTGTGACCAACTATCTTTGTGATTCACCAATATAGTAAATGGAGTCTTAGGTTTCTTAGAGAACATCAGTGAAGAATAATCATCATGAGGACCAAAGAACATGGCAGAATGTTCAACGATAAGGCTGCAGGGTTAGGTTATTGATATTGTTTTGACCACATGGTGGAAAACAGATGGTGGAGGCAGCATCATACTTCTTAAGCCGACACATGAAAGCAAATCAGCATTGATATGAAGCTGGATCGAGCTAAGTGAATTTAAAAAATAAACTGTCAACATTCAGCAGGTGCTACACTGGGAGGGTTTAGATCAAAACCTAATGACGTGTTAAAATGACCTAGACAAAGTTCAGACCTTATTCCAAATACAAATCCGTGGCAAGATTTTAAAAGTTGTTTTAGACTTTAAATGTGCAAAGCGAGTTGATGCATACCCCAAAACACCTGCGGCTGTAATTACATAGCACAGTGATTCTGCAAAGTTCTCAACTAAGTGAGGGATGAAAACAAAGGAATGCTCTTCAGATTATCTGTTTAAAAAGCAATAAAACCATATATAATTTTCTTACATGTTTGCACTAATTTGTATGCAGTCGTATATAACATGAAGTTCCAATAAAATACTTTATTTTTGTAGTTATAAGTTTGTGAAAGATCAAATAGTATGAAAAGTTGTGGAATGTGCTTTGGTCCTTTGTTTGTTTTTTTTTTTTATCTTGCTCAGTTGTACTCCAGGAGTTACATCACCAGGTCTCTCTGCGCTCCGTGAGTTAGCATACATGTCCAGACATAGGTCCAGTTGTGTTTATAACGGTCTCACAAGGAGAGAGCAGTAAACTCCGGACAGCCCAGAGACAGTGGAACGGCCAACATCAACAATAAGCCTCTCTGCTCTGGGAGGGTTCCATTTTTGCAACACCCTCACCTCCTTCTCTCTCTCTCTCTCTCTCTCTCTCTCTCTCCTTTTTGCTCTCTCTCTTGTTCTGTCTCTCAGCTGCAGAACAGGGAAGCATGTTGAACATTTCCTGTGACAGTCATGTTTCCACAGGCATCAAGACTTTACGTCCGTACTCAGCAGCAGCGCGGGTTCTGTGGTGAACATGACCCTGTTTGGTCATACAGAGAACTCACACAGGCAAACACACACCCCGTCAGACTGAAAAGACAGTTGTTGTTTTTTTCTGAATTCATAGAGGAGGAGAATGTTTTAACCAGCCTATAATTGCATTTACTAAACAAGACAGGAGTATGAGTCACTTTCCAGGGGAAAGGAATGTCACCTCTTCCTGTGAAATTAAAGGGAGGGGGTTGGAGGGAGTGACTGTTTGAGAAAAACACTTTATATCGTCAAGGATGTCGAGCACTCACAAGGGATCAAACAACATGGTGGCACTTCACCAGTGAGGGTGGGGGGGACAACAAAAATAAGCATCTTTAACCAACGCTGTTGACTTCTTAAATCAACACATCATGAATCAAACCCCTTTACCCTCGTTTCTATTGTTTCCCTCAAGCAGATGCATCTATTTCTCTGCTTACAGGGACATTCCTGTTTGTGTTCGCCACTGCCAAAACCCTTAGAAAGTGTGCCAAATACTTGGCTGATACCTAATAGCCTGAGAAAAGGAGTTCAGAGGGGAGAAGAAAAGGCCAGTGACCTTTAGAACTTCTGGGCTGAACTTTCCCCTCCATACCTTCCCTCCACCCCCTCAACAGCTAGTCTGACCCCCCCACCCCCCCACCCTTCTCTCTAATCAATTACTGTTGGCAGTCAGGAGACCACCAATGATTAGCAGCAGCAAGGCAGTCGTGGTTAGGGTGGGGGATAAAGTAGGCTGGGAGGATGGCATGGTTGGGGGGGGACAGAGAAAAGGAAATAGGCTTTGATCAAAATGCTGCCTCAAAAAAGCGTAATGCATACTCCCCTCTACCCCCCCAGTTTAAATGACCCTTGAAGAGGTTTATTTATCTGTGAGAATGAAAGATGGCATCCTTTTGTGTTCCTTCTCTCTGGCCAGACAGCAGTTTCTGCCAAATATTGTTTACACATACACAATCTCAGTAGAAACCATTTGAGACCTAGAGGGCTCAAAGACAATAACGAACATAAACACAAACTTTTTTCTTCTTCTTCTTGTTCAAGTCTTTGAAGCAGGAGGGAAATAATTTACTGGCTCTCCGTTTTTTTTTTTTTTTTCTTCTCTTTTCTTTTTTATGAGAATCTGTGCCGTTCCCACGCCCAGTGTGGCAGGAAAGCACAACAAAATCATTTGTCTTAGATTGGCTGATTGGCTTGCTGGAATCTGAGTGTGTCTCTGATAGAGATGGAAGTTTAATATGATGGAAGGAAATTTCCCACTATGCCCACCAGCAGCTGCCCTGGACAAACTTTGTTTTATTTGTCTCTCTATTGTGCTTTAATTAGCAACAATATTTCTTGACGTTTCAAGGTTGTCTGTTGAGACAGAATAACATATCAAATGGATTTATTCTGGTAACTCCTTTCTTTTGTGTCTCTCTTGGAGAAATTGTGTGAAATAAATGTTAAATTCATCGCTTTGTAAAGGTATTCATACACTTTGAACATTGTTTGGTGATGTGGTCAGATGAGACCATCGTTGAACTTTTTGTCCTAAATCCAAAATGGGCTAAAAACTAACACTTCAGATGCGGTATTCATACTTCAACATGGTGGTAGCCACGTCGTGCTATTGGGATGCTTTTCTTTGACAGGCATAGTTGGAGAGAAGATTAATGGAGATGATTGCAGGTTGATGCAAACGACTTATTTTCAACAAGCCCAAAAAAAACATCCAGAGCTAAAGTAGTGGGATGGTTTAAAGTGTATTCTAGTGTTTGAACTGCCCACAATATATAACATCAAGTATTGTCAATACTTTTGCAAGTAATATAAAGTCCTGCAGTTTTAGGAGCAGCAGATCTATGCAAGCTCCAACAAATCTTCCTTACCAACTGTGGTTTCAGAGCTTTCTGTGGCTAACTCTCTTCACACAATTAATGGCATTATGAGCACCACTGGAGAGCTCAACAAAAACTGTTGTGTCTGTGATTTTCCCATGGGAACACCATGTTGTGTTGATGCCAAACTCTCTGAAGTGATACAGTTATCGCTTCTCACTCATGTTCTCCTTGAAACTTCAGTGTCGAGACAGCGAAGCTAAATCAAGTTAAGATTTAGCTGTAATTTTAGAGCCATCAAGGATAACCACAATGTGTCACTGAGGGAAAAGGGCTACGCTCTATTAAACTGTTGCACACTCTCATCTGTAGTATTGTTAATGTGCTGATGTTGTCCTCGTGATTAGATGTTTTTCACATTCTCAGTCCTAAAAGTGGAGTCACTGCGACATCTAAAGCCAGGGCATCTGAGCCTCATCAGACAGGCATTTCAAATCTGCTGTCATGGCTGTTTAAAAAGAGGCAGACAGAGGACAAAAGCAGCTTGTCCAGTTGTAGCCCCATCGAGGTTCCCTAACGATGCCTGGGCCCTCTTAGACATCACTGCAAATTAAAGCTAACACTCAGTGAAAGGACAGATTAGTGCCGAGAGGATGGCACAAAGGGTGTTAAATATGGCGAGAAGCATGCTGGACCACAGGCCGGGCCTGGGACACATTACCTACAGCTGTCCACACTGACCTACTTCCACTAAACTAACTTAAAGATTTTAGCGACCTCCATTGTGCAAAGAGCTTTGAAGGGGCACTGCTGAAGTCTGATCTGCATGGCCCACTTTGGGCATGCTGTCCTTTGATGCCTCTGATAAAAGCGATGATGAGGGTTTTAATTAAGTGTGGCAGGTGATTATATGGTCTATATTTATCTGAAGGGTTGTGGCAGATGTGGCAAGAGATGATCACAGGGGAAACGGGTTTGTAAAGAATACAAAAGGCATTATGATTGTGATATATGCAATAAAAAGCCAAGTGGAGACCTCAGTGACAGATATAATTCTCATTGTTTCTTAAAGAAATTAAAGTGATTTATTCAAATATCTTCTTTAAGAAAAATACTGAGCAAATGTGAAAGCCATCTCAGTGAACGTCTTTTCTATGAGGATAATTTACTGTGGACTCGTAAGGTCCACAGTTCAACATCTTGTATTTTACCAGATGTTGGAATATCTACAGAGGGTCATAAGCTGGATGAACTTTAAAAATACAGATAATTTAATGAATGTACAACTAATGAATGGTGTCATTAATCAAAATATTTATACTATGTGCATAATGCTCACAATTATGTATGAATGCATTTAAGTTTTTCAGTGGTTCTTGATGTGGGCAAAATATTTTCAACTTTACCTATCAAAGTCAGTGGGCGGGGCTAATACTGCTTGGGGTTTGCGTCATGATGCAATGTGGGTCAGGAATCATGATAATTAAAAACACTAAATTAAATGGATATAGTTTTTAAATGTATTCACTCACCACATTTATGTAAATTTGATACAGATTTGAATATTTAGTTTTCTATGTTAAATTTTATTTTAATTTTGGCTTTTAATAAAACTTTACCAATTTCTACATGACATTACAGACATCATGAACAGCTGAATTCCTTATATAACGTAATTCCTTCTTGATACAATATAATTTCCAATTGCTTGATTTTTTTTTTTTCAAGTTGATCTTTGGTGGACAAAGTGGTTTAGTGTAGGAAATGTGGTTAACATACTTGAGGTTACTGTACTGAGTAATTTGAAATGGGTCAGCATGTAAATACAGTCAAAGAAAAAGTATCTGATACACTGCCAATTTTTCAGTTTTCCCTCTTACAAAGAATGGAGATGTCTGAAATTCCCAACCAGTCTCCAGACCTGAACCCAAAAGAAAATTATTGAAGTTAGCTGAATATTGTTGCCCAGCAACAGCCCATAAACTTGAAAGACATGGAGTAGATCTCTATGTGTAATTTTACAAGGAGTCTGATGTGATTCATATATTTGCATGATCAACACACATAGGTTGTTGTTCTTCTATGAACTCTGGCACTTTTGGCAAAAAATGCTAATGACTGACGACTCTTTGAAAGTAGATGTGAATTATCTTTGGCATTGTATGTATAGACTGATATGGAGACCAGAATCTGAAGAGTTTTATCTGTTAAATAAGAAAGAAGACACCACAAAAGCCTCTAATTTTCTGCTTTTAACAACCGTTTTAATAAGACCCCGAACTGGTGTACCCAACTGCCAGGGCCTGAGTTTATGTTACACAACATGCTGTCCCTGTTAGGAATTTCATCTGTCCTATTTGTAGAAATGTCATTGTGTCATGTTGCTTTGGAAATCACATACTCGGACAGATTTTATGAGATGGTTGATTCAGTCAGAAACAATCTTGGCACGTCCAGGTCCATCTTGTAATTCAGATACCCTGTTCTTCAATTATTGTCTAGAGAATTTGTTAAAGAGCCAGTGATGCACATTGTGTGTTAAAATCCGAACAATGAATTGACTGTGGACCTTAAATCTTGGTGTAATCCCTAAAGCACATGCTTGTGTTTTGCTCCCACTAATCTCTCCCCACTCCCACCCCCACCCCACACTCCTTTTCATGCTGCTGGATTGTTAGAGGTTGAGTATTTGCATTTCTTTCCTCCTGTGCCATCGGTCCTTTCAGGAGGCCATTAATGCAGAATATCTAGTCACACTAGACTGCAGCAGGCTGCTTTAATACTCCGGTTGCTCAGGGTCACTCTCTAACTTTGACCTCAATGAAACAGGAGAACCTACGGTCCTCCCCCACTTCTTCAGATAGCTGCATCAGTGTTGCAAAATCCATGCAAATGCAATGCTCTTCCTCTAAATGTTTGTTGGACTTGGGAGATATCATGAACAGAAACCTACCAGTGGCAATTTTTTATGTAGGCAATGTGTCTCACCACGCAGGCCACTTAGCCTTGTGAAGTGACAGAAACACTAAAAAAGAACCTTATTGTTAGCTTCACCCAAAATTAAGCTTAATTTTGTTCATTTGCAAGTCAAGTCAATGAAAGGGTATTTTCACACTTGATAGTCCGGTAGACTTTGTTTGATTGGGGACCTAAATTACAACATTTGTACCATTTTCAGCTGGTGTGGTTCACTTTCATACTGCACTCTGTTAAATGAACCAAACCCTTTAAAAATCCCTGTTCCGCCTTGCCTGTGGGGCACTATACCAAGAACCACTGAAGGAAACAACACAAAAATCTCTGAAGAAGACGTGCGCAAGTTCGTGCTTCGCACAGTTTAAACAAAAATGGGATGGCGCCACAGTTAAGTGGTTGTAGGATTTCATGTTTGTTCTCTGTAAAAGACCACAAGTCTTTTCTCCCACTAGAACATGATTGTTTTGGTTGTATTTGCCCAGAATGCCCTTCTTCTTGCTTTTGGAGCAATCTCTGATCCGCTTGGTATTCACGAGTGCAATCCAATGCACCAGAGTTTGTTTCAACTATGCCAAACAGACACGTAGGTAAACCAGAATTCACCTTTTTGTCCACAACAGAGTTTGCACATTCACACTTTCCCAAACAAATCAAACTTTCAAGACAAACAAACTAGAATTCAATTAAAGCTGACTAAGTAGCGTTGGTGTGAATGCACCTTAAACGCTTTTAGTCTTCACCTCAAATTTAAGTTTATAAAATAAAGATCTATATGGTGAATTATCCAGTGAGGATCAGAACACCAGGAGAACTTCCAGACATTAGCTTGACAAGCCAATACAGGAGGGAATTGAAAGTGCTCTGCTGTGAGCTCAATCTGTCTAGAGTTCACCAAAGTGAAAAATGGCTGCTCGTCGCAAAAACCTGAACCTAAAAGAATCCAATTAAGATTTAGTTTAGATGTTATAATTGTTGTTCTGGTTCTCACCAGCATTTTTACACTGATTTGCTTACGCAATATTCAGTGGATTCCTCCCAATAACTATGCAATCAGAATAGTCTTCTTTACCTTGCAGTAGCTACAGTATGCACATCTGACTGCTCAATATAATTCAGTCTATATTTTACTTGTGAGGTACTATCTTTGAGTTTATCTATTGTTTTTCCCATAGCAACATGTTGTTTGGCCCCAAAATCTCACTTCATTCACGCAGAAGAATTGTTTGCATGGGTAGGTTATGGATTAAACCTAATCTGGAGAAATCAACAGACATTTTGTACTGCCAGAGGAAACAAAATAAAACAGTAGTGAAGGAAAGTAATTTCTTAACTAATAAACATTTTGCTCACAAACAAAAGCTTTTGTTGCCCTAGTAATGTTTTCTTTTTGCTTGGGCTATTAACAGGGTCGGAGCAAGAAGGGGGGGGGGGACACTTCCATGAAACACACCCATTTTTCCAGAATTGGTTATCTTTGGCTCAAAGCTGCTTTCACCACCTTTTTTCTTTTACATCGCCAATAAGGGACGCACATCCATCCACCATGTTCACATTAAAAGGATACTTTTTTTCATCAAATGTTCTATGGGAAAAAATTATCTATCGGACATTGCAAATCTATTATTAATATGAATTTATTGTCAATATAAATACTCCCTGTTTTTAAAGACAAGGTAACTACAAAAGCCTTCTTTTCATCTAAAAAGTACTTTGAAAATTACTTGTTTGATTTGAAAAACAATGGAAAGGCAATCATCACCTTTTCAATGGGTTAGTAATGTTTCATATTTTCTAAGTTTTATTTGTATAAGTCAACCACATAGAGTTGTGTTTTTTTGAGCAATATTTGCTTTACAAGGCAAAAGTGTGTTTAATTTGTTTGACGTGGGATGGCAAGAAAATGTAGGGACTGAAGTTGTGCAGACAGAGGCTCTCACCCAGATCTGTATTTAGGTAAGAGATGCCTCTGACTCCTGCAAAGCTTTTTAGGAGACTTTTATTAACAAAAAAAAACAGCCGCTTTGCTTAAAAAAACAAGAGACTAGAGACTTGCAGAAATGCAACATCAGCGTTTTAACAATTAGGCTCGTTAAGCCTGTGGAAGGAACAGGAAGGCAGCCTGTATGCAATTATAGCAGACATAAGATCAGACAGAATGTGAGCTTGGAGGTCAAAGGAAAGGGATCACATCTACGTTATCAGTCTGTTTAGGACTCACAGTCTCCCAGTAAACCATGTCCCCACCAGCCCCCTCGCCTTATCCGAGGCAGGGGTGGAAAGCTGCAGATTCTGACAGCAGACAGGAAGCTCTTATTGTACTGGGGCAGAGATCCCAGAGCCAGACAGCATACAGGAGCGATGTCATCCCTGGCAGGGCCAGGCATATCTTTGTGCTTGCTCACCATGTAACAAAGACATAAATAAACACTGTTACCCCTGCTGGTCTTCAACTGTCATTTCAATTAGGAAGAGTAGTGATTGAAAGCCATGGTCTGTGTTTTTCCCAGCCATGCTGTTACCTCTGACCCCCATGGCTCGTGCCTGAGGTGATTTTCTTTATTGGTCCATAGGGTCAGTGTTTGGTCCCATGGCCATCAGTAGCAGGCTTAAATCTGCAGAGTCAACATTCTGCTTTCCTGGCTGTTAGCTGCATTAGCACACTGAAGTTGCACAGCCCTTCCACTCCCACTCCGTAAACATCCTCCCTCAGGCCAGATAACATCTCTGTCCCGTCCATTCATTAGCCGGCCGATAGCTCATGTGCCTCTGGCTTGAACCCGGATTGATGCTCATAGAGATAAGAAGTCTTAAAAAAACACTTTCCTTTCCAAAAATAAAATTAGTCAAACATTACACTACAAAGAAAAAATAGCAGTCCTAATGAGAAAATCTGTTTGTGTGCTGTGATATGGCAGGCTCTAGCAAATTAAATACATTTTGTATTTTGTCAAATAATAATAATCATTGGTTGTATGTGATAGATAAACACGATCATTTATAATTATGAAGAGCAGGCAAAATTACACTAAGAAAAAGTTTTTACCACAAAAAAAGGGAAAAATCTGTCATACATTTGTATTTTGCCCCCCTTTGTTTAAGTACATTGTGGAACCTGAAAATATAAGTCCTTTGTGGTACATTTCTACCACTCCTAACATCCACAGGTGGAAATTTATGCTGATTCCTCTTTACAAATCAACTCAAGCTTAGTTAGATTTGACGGGGAGAGTCAAAACTTCTAGATTGGATTTATTATTTTAATCCATGAATATTCTTTGTTCTAAACCAATGAAAGGTGGCTCTGGCTACTCTAAGGTGATCTTCCTGCTGGAAGGTGACCGTCTGCCCCAGTCTTCCAATTAGGGAAGGAAGACTGGGACAGATGAAACCAAATAAGGTATTTGGCTTCATTCAAACTCCCATCAACTTGTTTACTGACGTACAATCTTCTGAGGTCTCCACAGAAGAGCTGTAGGTAATTTGCCACACATAAGGGCATCTTAATAAAGGATCGTGAGTAAAAATTTCTCGGGCATTTCCAGATGTCTAATTTCTTTGTTAAAAACATTATTTTCCTTTGATCACATAATCTCCCAATAAAGCTGCATAATACAGAAATTACTACAGTGACACAGTGTTGCAGCTTTTTACTACGGTACTTTGCAAAGTCTCTGTATAGAGCTCAGACCAAATGCAACATGTTCCAGGAAGCAGAGCATTTGGAAAAATGACAGTAAACATTTTGTTACTGACAATAAATCACCACATTGTTTCATTAGCATCCTCCAAATTTTCATTCATTGTGGTGTTCCTCTGAGATGTTTCTCTCTTTGGCTTTCATTTGCATACCTCTCGAGATATCACACCCTTTATTTTGCCCTATGAGTGAGTGAGTGAGTGAGACAGACAAACGTCAGTTCTGCAGGAGAATTTTCTGGTGAGAAACAAGCCACTGTGATAATCCTCCTCAAGGGATTTACAATCATCACCAGACAAAGAAATAGGTGCTTATCTTTCTTATTTTTTTCTTTTCAGATTTCTTTTTATCGTCTTAACTGTGTTTACTACTCTTAATATGGATAATTACAACTTCCAGTAAAGATAAAGCCCGGTATTTATCAATTTAAACAAGTACATTCTTATCTAAGTGTTCTCTGTTCTCACAGAAACAGCCCAAAACAATGGTGAGATTCCTGATCCTCCCACCCGCTTTTAACCCTGGGTTTCACCTGAACCTAATCTTTTGAGGCATCTTAGTCATACAAAACCCTGCAAACCTGAGTATGTTGATGGCATGTTGGTGGTGGTCTCCAAAGACCAACGGGGACAATGGATCAAATGCAACCTAAAATACAAAGAGGCTTTGAACTATTGTTATTGGTCTCATGCCCACCACAACCCCCCTCAGGTCCTCCTCAGTTCCTCATATCTCGCTTGTTATCTGACCCAGTGAAAGTGGCACATTTTAGAGGAGATGGAGGAAGTGTCTGATTTACCTATTTCCTTCACATTTGACCTAGATTTCTTGTACAGTAGATTCATCCACATTCCCACTAGCTGTTTTGAAAACCTTCATCACCGTCTGCTCAGAATTCCCCCTCATCAATTTGACTGTGGAGTCATAAAGTAAATGTGGTTTGGAAGCCATGGGTGCGTTGGTAAATGACTGTGATCTTGGAAGTGGAAGGATTTAAAAATCAAATAGTACACATATCCGGATTACACGCTTCTCAAACGATCTGTTTCTGTTGCAGAAAAAAAAAATTCTGCATATTTTGGAGCCTACTGAACACTGTGTCCCTTGAAATTGTAGGTTTCCCAGGTGAGTCACTTTAAGATGTGGCCATCAAACAAAAATTCACAACTATATATGGATGATGATGTAACAATTATTGTAAGCCCATGTAGTGCAACTTCTATTTGTTTTAAAATGAAATTACATTTTTTTTTCTTGACTTAAAAATTAAGGTCTCAATGTGTGGTCACCTTTTAGAAATGTTTACCGTTATTTTCATGCCATTAATAACGTGAAAGGATGGATTTTTTTGAAAATGTGCAGAAAAGTTGAACTGTTGGAAGAAATGGGAGTGGTGATGCAGCCTGGTGTGCTTTAAAGTAACGATTTTGGGCAGAACCAGAGCAGAATTATAACTTGTACCTTAATGGTCTCTTTTTTAAAAAAAAAAAGTTTAGTCAGGGGTGATTGCAGGTTAAAACTAAAAAGGGAAGGTTGTAAAAATTACGATATATCAAACATGAATTATAAAACATACCCACAAATAGTTCTTTTCCAAAGAGAAAGCTAATGCACAGATGATGATTTGTGTTTGTAAGCTGTAGATTGTTGCCAGTTTTCCTAACTAAAACAGAAACATTCATACTGTACGATAGAACCTCAAATGTTTTTTGTTTTTTTTTGCTTTTTAAATATGGGACTTTCTTTTGCAATATAAATCCTAAGGAATTTTATCCTTCAACATCAATCTCTGTCTGGATGATAAAGAAACTGATGACAGATGAGTTGATCGTTGTCCTAGGGTGGGGTCCTTGCATATTTGTCTGCAGTTCTACTGTAAATGCAAACGTCTCCACCCAAATTCAAACCACTCCACAGACTTGTCTCCCATCCCGAGCTGTCTGTAGACATCAAGTCAAACATATTATATGCACACTGTTTACCTTCATTCCAACACACATTTCCACAAGACGGGACCATGAGGAGTCTTGCCTAATGAGAAAACAGCATGTATCTAATCAGCTTGAGAGATTAGGGAGAAACTGTGCAAACCACAGTAAAGCTATCATTGGCAGAGGCTGCTTATGATACAGGCTTGTCAGTTTCTGCCAGCTGGCACACATGGCCGGGGTAAACCGCGCCTGCCAGTTAATGGATCATAAAGGTTTGCTTGTAGCCCATTCACAACTCCACATTATTTAGCAATGTAACACAAATCCATTAGTTTTCTGTGTAAGCAAGCATGATATTTAGACTCCATGCACCATGCAGGCTCCATGCAGCAAAACAAAGACATAAGGCACTCATAAATCATCATGGCTGGGCAACTCTCACTGTAAGACAGTTTTCTTCAAAAGCTTATCACATAATCACAGCAAAAAATTTTTTGCAAGCTCAAAGCAATTATTCTCAACTGCATCATATTATTGCACCAGCATTTTCCTAACCATTCTGCCCACAAAAAACAATCCATTCAAGTCAAAATTATACCAGCGTTTGTAACCCATCATAAGATGTGAACTGAACCCACTCCCTTTAGAAAAGTGGCTGCCTTGTTTCAGCCTTGTGTTTTTATGACACTTATATGTCCTCTGGTTACAAATCTGTGAATGCTAAAATAAAGCAGTTGATGTCTATTTTCCACTGATGTGCGAGACGATGAATTTTTCTTTTACCACACACTGTGTTTAACTGAAGAAGGGTTGATCAAATGAATTTAATTAGTAAAAAAACCTTATAAGTTAGCAAGAAAACTTACTTTGATGGTACAGTTTGAACCTTTATGCCCTTTTAAGATTTAAGAAGGGATAATAAAGTTGGAAAATGTGAGAAGATAATTTTTAATTCCAACCACCAGAGAATCCTTCCATAACAAGGACGAAAGTGACTTTTTGGGCCTGACACATATGCTGTTGATTTTACTGCTTGTGGAACTGACTGGATCTCCACAGTGTCCCTACAGACACTGTGGAGATGTCTCTTTAACTCAGAGACATCTCAGGATGCAGAGCAAAGCATTGATTCTGTCTACGCATGGAGGGCACTTTCAATCAGGACCGTGGCAGTGATCTCTTCTGCTCCAGGTTAGGATGTCTGCAAGGTCAGATTTCAGATATCACAAATAGATTTCAGAATCAGGTCTTTTAATGCAAAGAAGCACTCCTTCCACTGCTATATTTGATTTATAACTTATAGAGTTGTGTTTAAAAAGAAAGATGACTAGTGGCCTTTATTAAAATAATATAAAATCAATTATATGATTTTAAACACATCTTTCACAGTTTATTCAGTTTTTATAAATGTAAAAACCAAAATAAATGCTTAGTTCCTCATATATGCTTCTGCATTGTTCCAGTAGCACAACAAAAAAACTCCGATTTGCACATATTTAGCAACTCCAAATACCATACTGAGTTTGCCCATAAATGACAATAAAAAGCAAGGGAAAAAAGAATTCATAGTTTTTTTCTTACCTTAGGGAAACAAGGCCATTCTTCAATGAGTGGAGGAAGTAAATTTTAAAAATATGAGAAGGACTTTGTTAGATGCTCACATTCTGTTTGAACACAAGTAAGCATGGCTGATAGTGGTGGCATGGCAAGCTCTGCAGGCTAACAGAAAGGGATTAAAAAGCATTAGGAGTGTCCAGATGCAGAGCCACACACACACATTCATTCAAATTAATACTCTGACACACTGCACCGCAGAATAAAATATAAAGTAAAAAATCATGTTATTGTGTCATTACTCAGAATTAATGGCAACACAGATCAGAGCATCCTATATTAATATTTGCACAGTAGTTTGGCCCAAGGTTATAGCCTAATATGTAATGTTAAATGGTGTAGTCAACAGTTGAACCTCTGTTTATACACATACTGTTGTATCTTCATCTGTGTAGATCTGTTGTTAAAGCTGATTATTGTAGACCAGATGGGCCCCACAGGCCACGCCCTGTCTGTCTGCCCCTCCAGTTATCATCCAATGAATGACACACATCTGTATGAGTAGATGACCAATACAAGCAAACTGGGTCACGGTTTTATTTGAAGATAATACACTGAGTGCAGAATTGTGTTTTTTCCAAGATATTTCCTGCCTTGAAAGTGTAAATACAGTAAAACAGAACATCCCATCAAAGTCACCCACAACATTATATGATTTTCCCATATGAACAATTTAGGGATAATTTATCTATAAAATTCAGATATCCTTTGGGGTTATTACAGGAACACAGGGAGTTTGTGTGCCAGCAGCGGGCTTCCAAAGGCCAGAAATTCCCCAGCTGCAGCACTGAGGCTAGCCTTGCTCCCTGGACAGCCTCCTCTGAAAATCTCCTGTGACCCTTCTGACTTTCCATAAATCTGCTGAGTGATTGCGGTGCTCAATTAACACTCCACGAATTGCTCCCAGTGGAGAGAATGGTCACATCCGAAACAGCAAGAAACCGAAGCCGCAGGTTCACTCTGAGTTCTGCTGTAATAACACAGTGGACCCGGTACAATGAAAGAGGGCTTGAAGGTCCAAAGCTATAATAGCAGCCATTGTGCTGGTGGTCACACAGTCACTCAAGTGCAATATTCAGGAAAGCCATTTCATTACAACCAGTAGAGCCTCAATCATGTGTAAAATTTGCAGTTTGAATAGGCTTGCTATCATGTCAATCATCAGCCACTGTACTGAACGCTAATGGAGGCCCTTTCTTCCTGCTTATGCTTTGTGTGTTTTGTTTCCAGAGGCAGTATCAGAGTAATGTTCATTTTAGACTATTTTTTAATCTTAACAGGACTTTCGGTCACTATTGTGTAACCGATTTAGGTTGCTCACACCAATATGTTTCCTCCAGATTAGGACAAAATAGAACATAGGCAAGACATCAGTCAAAGCCCACCACACATTCGAAGTTAAATACAGCACAGTAGATGGACCTGCAAACAATTTCACACAAAGTTTTTCAATTGGCATTACATTCAAAATTTTAACAAGGCATAGCATAGTGCCGTTAAAAAGTATTTATATCCCTTGAACTTCTTCATGTCACTACAATCACAAACTTTCTGTTTTATTGGGATTGTAATAAAAAGCTTGTGGCTGACTGACAAAGTAGCACATAATTTTGCAAGGTAAACGAAACGATTCATGTCAAAATGTTTAACAAATAAAAGATCAAAATAGTGTAGTGTGCTTTTTACTGTGATAACTAAAAAATGCGTAGCACCCAGTTGCCTTAAGAGTTTGCCTAATCACTTTCAACCTGTGTGGATATACAGTAAACAGTCCAAGAATAAAGTGTTGGAGAAATTTAAAGCAGGTTTATGTTTTAAAGCAATATCTTTAAAACAAAAAGATATTGCTAACAGAGCTCTGTTCAATATACCATCTGAAAATGGAAAGTCAACAGTACAACAGCAAAGCTACTAAGACCAGAAAACAAGAGCATTAATCAGCAAAACATCCAATGCACCCACAGAATCTCTGGAAGAAACATCCAGAATTCAGATGGTGAAATCCTTAAAAGCATGGCCATAGCAGCATCATGCTGAAGGAATGCTTTTCTTTAGACAGAACAATGGAGATGGTCAGAGTTTATCAACAGAGCTAAACAGAGAGAAATCCTGAAAACAAATCTGTTAGAGACTGGAAACACAGAGAATCACCCAAAAAAGTAATAAGATTCACTGAAGGTACATTATTTAATTATCATAATAGTTATATCTATCAGCATCATTAAAAGTATGCATAGTTTTTTCCATCGGCCTTGTGCAGCAGCTTAATCCTGTTAAGTATCACAATAGAGTGGAGACATTACCTAATGTTTGCATTTCAGATTTGAGAACATAGGCAGAGTTACATTTAGAGTTAATCCTTCACAATTGCTCAATAGAAATTCTCAAATGATTGAATTACATTCTGATTCAATAAAGCTAAAAAAAAAAACTGTCATTAATTGAGCAACTTTAGAAATGTAAACACAAGAAATTGCAGAGCCGAAGTTACCAACATTAGAAAAAAGTCATAGATGAAACTGAAGAGCCTGCAAAAAGAAGTGATTCACTGCAAAGTGATGATTCACTAGAGTGTTAAAAGAAATCCTCATGATTGACTGTAAATCTGGATGGTGTTACTGAAAAGTGATGTAAAGAAACATGGCAAGCATGACACACAACATCTTGTAACTTAACATGTAATCAAATTTTGTCTTAAAGAATAACTTGCTATTTCATTGCTGATCCCAGCATGTTTTCATCATTGTGCCAGAAATGCATTTTGGAGAAATAAAACTTTTAATAGAAAGCAATTATAAGCAACCCCAATTTTAATTGAATGAAGTGAGTGATTCTCAGCCTTAAATGTTCATTACCGTGCACTGACATCATTTGTGGTCAAAACCTTTGGGCGTGTAGATGGTAGAATACAGTGACTTTGTTTACAGATGTTGTGACTTAGAGTGTGGAAAATAGGTGGTCAGCACCCCCACAAACCCTATAATTTGCACTTTGTTGGTCTTGTTTTTTTTATTATGCTGCAAACAGTTATGTATACAAGGAACATCTCATAAAAGATGCTAATATAAACACTTTATGACTGCAGACAATCTTTTCCCCAGTGAAAAAACATCACGGGAAGTAAACACATGACTTCATCCGCTATATTTTATCTCTGAAGCTCAGATCAACACCCTGCAAGGTGCTTGGCAGAAAATCAACTCCAAACACTTGTTTGGACCCGACGTGTATTTCAGGGATTTCTGGAAGGTCCATGTCTGGTCTGTCTTTAGAGAACTGAGCTGCGGCTTTGGATTGTAATAAAATGTTTTTATGTCTAGACGTTTCACCAAAATAGAATCACTGAATGGAATTAGCTGAGTGTTAACCAGCATGATGGGAGCACTTTCTCATGAGTGAAAAAAAAACTGCCCAAGCAAAGCTCACCAGACTTGTCAGCTGGAATAGAAATGCTTATATTATCATAATAGTTTTATATATATAGGCCACAGGTGTCAAACTCCAGTCCTCAAAGGCTGGTGTCCTGCAACTTCCCTCTGCTGCACCACACCTGAATAAAATAATTAGGTCATTAGCAGGGCTCTGGAGAACTTATCTACACAAGAAGGAGGTAATTAAGCCATTTCATTCCAGTGTTTTGTACCCGTGGCACATCTAAAAACGTCAGGACAGTGGCCCTTGAGCACTAGAGTTTGACACCCCTGGATTAGACAGTGGCCAAAGAAATACTAGTTCGTAGCAGAAACAATTCTCACTGTACAGCAACTCATCCATCCATCCATCCATCCATCCATCCACCCCATTTGGGCTTTTTAACTTGCAGCACATCAATCAATCAACCAATCATATGTACTTGTTGCATACCTGTTATTTAGATCTTCTCAGCTAACCTTGATATTACTGATATACTATGATAAAACACTGTCAAACAGTCAGTCCTTCTCTTTAGCTTTGTATTGGACAAAGCTGATTGTGATTATTTTCTCAAACAAAAGTCTGTGGGCACAGCTAAGCCGGTACTTAATCAGTGAATATTAGAAAATATGTTTTGTGTGACTATTTCTGACGGTGAGCAGGTAGAGTTAAGTCCAAAATTATTCATATCCCTGACAGATTTAGGTTTAAAGCAGTCTGTACCATCAACAGACTGCTTCTGACTGGAAGTATGAACATTTTCAAGTAGCTCAGCTCAAGTCAGGACTTGAACCTGATAGTGAAATGAGTGAATTAGGGTGACGGAAGGAACATCTTTCAGTTTAATACACTTACACATCATTAAAGATAGTCATTTTACTAGAGGAAACATCCAATTATAATTGATTGATTGTTTGCTGTACTGCCAATAATACTCTTTCCACTGGTTTCTAAGAAGTGTGTAAATTAATTTTGATATACTGTACTGTCAAACAACAGATAAGGTATTTAAAATATAGAAAAAAATAGCTTCATTATCTTTTGAACAATGCCTTCTGGGTTTGTGAAAAAATGTAAAAACTAAATCTTCATTACTTATAAATTTTTATAAATTTTTTTAAAATATGTTTTGAGTGTTCATGTAAGCAAAAGCTATTTGCCGTCTTGTGGAATGAAGGATAACTGGGAAGGAGAAGTGGGTTAGCAAATCTTCTTTTGTTTCTCTCAGTGATAAAAACCAGAAAGTACACTTATTTGATAAATTACCAAAAAGTATTGGTCCTCCAACAGTCTATTACTTTTAACCGCTGACACATTGTTAACCCAAAATTGCCTCTGGGTGTTTTTTTTTGTTTTTTTTCCAAACGTTGAAGAGAATATTAAATCTTCTAAATAGGCTCGCAATTTACATCTCCAGTGTTTCTTGCTCAGTTTTATTTGAAAAACTTGCCAGAACAGCATGGGAGTCAGGATTCAGGAATGTCTTTGTCACTGCTAATGCACAGTGACACCACAGCTAGGGTGGATCAGGATTTCCAAACATTCTCTTCAAGTTTTGTTGAACAATCCCTTTATTAGGCCATCTGGGCCTGAGACAAGAGTGCCAAGGCTTTTAAGCGCAGTGCAAGTCACTGTCAGAATGTGCAGCTCACAGTGGGAGTGGATGAGGATTGATGAGCTGATGATGCTGTATAATAACTAACCCCACTCAGCGGTTTTAAAGCGATGCCGCCAGGCTGCTTACAGCTTCTAAGGCGGTGCTGGCCGAGCACCGTGGCACCGCCGTTAAGAATGACAGGGATGACTTGAGAGAGGCAAACTTACAAACTGAGGATGTTTTGTGGAGGCAGAACTCTCTGATCTGCGTTTTGTTTATCTGCAGGGAACAGACAGTGGTGGGACTCTGGCAGCAATTCATTTTAACAAGTACCAGCTTTAACTACGGAGAGTCTTATTCTGACTAATGTCTGCCCCTTATTCATTGGGGCACAACATGAAAAGTGTTCAGACACTGGGACTTTGCCAGAAGTGACATCACACCATATTTTCTCCTCCTAGGAGGCAGACTGTAGAAGGATGTTAAAGGGATTGAAATAACATAACCACCTCTGCTTACAAATGCACTGGTGTCGACGGCCAGTTTACATGTGAGGCAGTATAGACATGTTCATGTTTGTGTCAAATTGTTCATGCTTATGATCATGTGTTCTCTGTTGATGGCACCTATGCACATAGTCAGATTGCCCTGCAGCGAAATGAAAAAAAGTAAGTAGCTCTTGAGCAAGCTGAAAAAAAAAGAATTTGTACTGGGTCATAATTCTGTTACAGAACTATATTCCTACAATTTTAACATCGCCATCTAAAGAAAGTAAATTCTCTACACACTTTACACGCTAGAACTGCAACAATACCTAGAGCGAAAAGATCTCACCTAAATATCACTCTCAACTTAAGTTCAGGCTGGCGATGTAGTCATTTTGCCTGACAACAACTAGAATAAGAATCTGTGGAGTTTATTTCCACAGGGCGGGGGCAATTGTATGTATCATCAGGTAGAACTAATTAACTGAATTTGGAGCAACTGATCAGGGTTATTGACTGAGGTACTGAGAGAGAATGACGAAAAATGGAAAACTAATCACAAGGGATTAGGAAAAGGGTTTAATACAAAGTTCAAATGTATTAACTCAGTGTAAAGCTAAAAAATTAAACCAAAAACAAGGGAACACCTTAATAACATTAAATGTATCCAAATGCAACTTATAAAAACGCACGGGACGCAAGAGGGCGATAGAATTGCGGAAGAAAGAAAAACAAGAAACGACAAAACTAAGCACACTGTAGTGTTGACGATGTGGGTTAGCATGCCCCACATACCTTGGCTTTTTCATATTAACCCAATTGTATTGTCATGTAATGTGTATGTTTGACCTGTTAAACTTAATTATGTTGCGTTGCTATGTAAGTTATTATCTTATAGTTATGCAGGCTGGAGACAATTAACCTGTCTCCAGCGGTTAATTGGTGAGAGGTAAAACGACACACTAGACAAATCACTGGCTCATCACAGAGGAACACGCAAACACATTTATGCACATACACTCATGTCAAAGTGGAGTTTAGGGTAGTAGCCACTAACCTCAGGAGTGAGGCAAACAGAGTATTGAGAGAGAATCCAAACATGCACAGGGAGAACTTGCCAATTTCACAAAGAAACAAGAATCCAACAATATTTTCCCCAGGGATAGGAGTCTGTTGTGCGGTAACAGTGATAACAACTGTGCCATATTGTTTGAATTAAGTGTTTAAAAGGAGTACCAAAGCACATATTGTCCCCTTCTGTTAAGACCCTCCTTTTAAAGATTGTGTTATTTTGTTCTGATTAGTCAGCTGCTTGGTCATAAATAACTGATGGTGAGCCAAGTGCTCTTTCTTTGTTTGAAACATGCAAAACTTTTTTTTCTAGATTTGAAGAAAACATGCATACCAGCAGATGAGCAAAACTTCTGGTTTCAAAACGGTTGTGTTTAACCTATGGTTTCTAAGTTTGTTTTTGTTGGGTTTGTCCCAGCTTTTGTGTAATTGTTCTATTTTCAGTCTGGCCTGATTTCAGGTTTTTCTTGTGAGATTATTTCTGATCTTCATTTTGTTACTTGTTCTGACTGTTTGCATACACAAGGCCTTGTTTTCTATTCTCATACAACTGCATCCATCTAACCATTATCTCCCGCTGTACTTCTTTTTCTTTTGTCAGGCCCTTTATGTCATGTTGTCTGTCCTGTTTGTTTGCATGTTTTACAAACAAAACATGCTAAGTTAAAGTGTAGCTACCTCATGAGTGGTCCTGTATTTGAGTTCACAAACCAATAACTCAGGATAACAGAGTACCACACAAGTTGTTGGGACTCTACAGAACATGCAGTGGAAAGGAAGTCAGGTTTTGAGGGGATATAGCCGCTCAGTCTGTTCCTTCCTGTTGCTTCTTAATCTACTAATCTCCCTTGATCCCTATTTTTTTATTTTTTTTGTGCCTTTTTTATGTTTGGTTAAGGTTGTTATGGAGTTTTTCCTTAAAGGAGTGGCAATGTTTCAATCTTCACTTAGGAGTCTTGTTGCATTAGTTGGTCTTGCTTTGTTCATATGAATCTGTTTTTATGTGGATCATCTCATTGATACCTTTCACTCATCCCTTGGTTTCCGTTTGTTCTTTAGCAGCTTCCACTTCTGCTTTTGTACACTTTTTTTTGGTCATTGCCTCGTGCATAGCCACTTATTTTCTTTGCTTGATTTTATATCCTTTTCAACTTTTGTTAGATTTTTTTTTTTATATCTTGATTTTCACTTAGGTTTCACTTGAGTTCCCAGTCATCTGCCTGTTTGAGCAGGCATTTAGGTCATAATCATTTATGACAAGTTCTGTGGGACTTCTGTGGTACTTTTGACCAATTTGTTATCTTATACTCACTTATAAATAGAGAACAGCCTAAATTATTGCTGTGATATTCACTAAGCTTGGATTTTGTGTAGCTTGACCTCAACTCGTTCTGAAACAAATAGCAGTCATCACACCTGCAACAAGGTAATGAAAACTTGTTTCTGTCATTTGTACAGTGGCAGAATTCAAAATCTTTTGTGCATGTCACCCCCTCTTACTTTAAATCACTCAAGTATTTCCACTCTGTTTAGCATCTCTTTATTGCCCCTCTGCTGCATTCCCTTGTCTTCACTCTGCAATCTCTAACAGAAGAGGGCTTCAAGATGAGGCGAGACAAAATCAGACAGGGATGGGCCTGAAAGAAGCATATTGTGAGGTCACATTCTTCCCAAATGTAGACAGGAGCCAAGTCAGTAGCTGTCGGAATTACCCCCATGAATCATGCCCATTGTGATGCCTACCCTGGATGAGAACATGGAAAGAAATTAGGTATGGCAGAACCTTATCAGCTCTTCGTTTGGACCTGGTCAGCGACTTGGTACAAGCAAGCTTTTCCCAGTTCTCGCTCATCTAGAGTATTCATGGATGTTGAATTCCTCCACTACCATGTGTTGTTACTTAAGTGTGTGCAGCAGCCAAGTTACTGCGCACTTTTCCATCCACGCCCGTCCTCCTGTCTGTGCACTTCCTTCCCTCCCATTTACCCAGAGATCTTTGTGGTAGGTCCTGGAGTTCAGGCAATATTAGGTTGCACCTCTTAAAACATGTCAGGCTTTGTGGTGAAAATTAAAGAATGGAAAAATTGTGAAATGCAACATTTTCTTTGAGGGTTTTTTCACATTCAAGCTGTAAGAGCAGAGAGAAAAAGTATGATCAAAAATAAACAGTATTTCTGATACATTGTTTAGGGATTTCAAGTAATGTTATTTTACAACTTTCAATTTGGAATCTGTCACAAGATATTTTTCCAAAGGAGCCCCTTCTGCTTTCTTTTTTCTCTTTTTATGTTGAGCTAAGAATATTTCATGATATAACAAATGAAGTGAGTTTTTTTTTTTATGGCAAACAAAGAATGTTTGTCTGGACGGATGAAAGAGACAGCGAGGGTGAAACACTGTAATAGAAAACACCCGACACCAGAGGAGGACATAAAAAGTAAACCCCTCTGGTAAATTGAATGAAAGGAGCCAGCACAGGATGAATGTGTCTGCTACATAATGAACAATTCTATACTGCTATTGAGCGTTACATGCCTTTAACTAAAGATTTCAGGCGTCTGAGGTTTGTGATAGATGGTAAACAGTCCTAAACTCTCTACTGCTCCTATGAATAAGGTAATAACAGGGATAAGGAAAATGGTCTTACTCAGGAAGTCTCATCTCAGCTTTTTAACAGCAAAAATGCATGAATCCTGTCAGATAAATGTTTTATTAAATATTTTAGAACCTACAAAGCTTGCAAATGAATAAATTCATAACAGTTAGTTCTTTCCCTTATTTATTTCACAGTAATATATGAATTCAAAACATATTTTTCAGACACAAAAACAGGCAATCCTACTAAAATAAGAAGGAACCCCATATTTGGATGGTGACATTTTGACTGTAAAGGCACTGTCCTGAAGTCAATTAAAAACACTTTTCACCCCAAGATATTAAATAATCCAAACCTTTGATTAAAAAAAAAGGAGGCAGCAACCTAAAATGAGGGATGAGGACACAACAGAATAACTAGACAATATTATGTGGGTGTACATGTGGTGAAATGAGGGAGATTTTGCAAAAACATCAAGTCTTGTCAATTTTTTTAATAGTGCATATTTCAGGATCAATTGTGTGGTAGTCACAGTGTTTCAATATATCATAAGTGGGTACATTAATGTTTTCATACTAAAATATCAACCACATGTACCCCCAAATGACCAGATAATTGTTAGTCATATTAATTAGACATAGAGTGATGCTGTCAGTTTCACTTTTAGTTTGAATATTCCAAAATGATGAGGTGAGTGAAATGTCTTCATAGTGTAATAAAAAATTATGTGTTGATATTATTACTGAGGTATACATGCAGTGTGACAACTGCATGTTGTCCTTGGCAACTTGACAGCAATAAATGTGTTGTAAAGCTATGTAGTATTGAAGTGAATGACAGATATTATGTTGAAGCACCTTTTACTTTTTATGTGCACTCTGCCATTACAAAATGTTTGCTAACACCCACTGATCATGATAAAACAAAAATATTTAGCAATAGCAAAATTATCTCAAAATAATGTCTTGACTGGTTAGTGCAACATGTCCCTCAAAGTAAAAAAAACAAAACAGATTGATTATGAGGAAAAAAGTTTGACTTACACAACTGCTGCATGGCTCAGTAAAAAAAATTCAGCTGATCCAGTTGGAAAAATGGGAGTGCTGGTGTGTGTGTGGGTATCAGATCAAGAGCTAGAACAAAAGCAAAATTTGCTTCTGTTCTAGCAAACATAAGCAATAATACATAAAATAACTTTTATGTGTTATTCATAAAAGTTTGGAGTTCCAAACATAACATTATCACTATTTGGTAACTATTGGCCACATTCTTGGCTACCTTGTGCTAAATTTCGTCACTCTTGCTTTCGTACCTATTTCTCAATTTCTGACTTGAAAAGACATGAGTAATGAGTGAGCTTCAAGCTAAAACACAGCTGACAAGGAAATGTAAAAATTATGATATATGACGTTCAGATTTGCATCAACACTAGGCTGGATAAGAAAATCAGAAGCAAAAGTCACCCCCTTTTTTATTTTTTATTTTTACAGGCTCTACCAACCCCTCCTCCAAAGCTTGGGAAGAGCATTCCGGGTGGGGCTGGCAGAGCCCTCATACCTCATGAGGGCATGACACAAGCTCTGACTGCACGCATCTGGGGAGTGAAGGCTTTGTCATAAAACAGCTCTCTGCAAAATAAAATAAACACACAAGGAAAGGGTGGGGAGAGATAAGGACGGGAAGGGAGGAAAACCAGGTAGGAGGGTAAAAAAGTTAAGTTTTGCAAGACAAAGAAAGGAAGTTTTGGAAAATGGTTCTACAGGAATCCAAGCGACAAGCCCTCCCCTGAGTTGATTACTATTGAGTGAGGCTCAACTCCATTAGCCCAAATAACATCCAGGTGCTGCTGTAGCTATGGTGGCTTTTTTTCCTTTTTCTTCTTTTTTAAGCGGGGTGTAAACGACCTGCTCCTTTTCATGCTCCGACACGGGAGGCCGGGAAACAGGCCAGACGAGCGTCATGTCTCCTTGGGCTATTCCACTCTTTCTCTCACCTGAGTCCCATCAGGCCTCCCGCTGCTCCTCGAGACATGTTCTGTTTATCTGCCACCCCGAACATCACCTTAAAACACTGCTGCTCTCTGATCTATGTGTGTGTTGAGTGCGGGTGTCTTCTCTCCCCGTGTGAGACCTCCCTCAATTAACCATTACAGCTCCCTTCCCACAACTGAGTCAGTGGATAAGGGGGTCTTCAGCTCACACTAAACATGTTTTTCTTTTTCATGAGGTTAATGAGAAATAGCAGAGAGCGAGAGAAAGAGAGAGAGGAAAAAAATAGAGGGATTCCAAGCCAGCCGAACAGGATTTATTTTCTGGAAGTGGAGACAGATATACATGCGTGGAACCGCATTACAGCCATGTTACCTCTCATTACCTCCAGATAAACAGCAGCACCCACAGCTGGCTGCTGTGTCTCAGTAATGACCACTCTCATACAAATTAGTGTCTTTGGCCAAGCCTATTCTCTATGGCCTTCAGGTTTGTACTTTGCATTTTTGGGTCGATTTAACAATTAGGAGCCAAGTTTGAGCATTAGTCATTACTTTACATCTGACTTTATTCAGGCGGTAGCGTCTACTCTATTATTTGTTCACTCATCTGTGACGTAGTGAAGCTCTAAATTGTACACATAGTGAGCTGAGATAATCAGAAATAGGATCAGGTTTGTTTCGTTTTAAAGAACTATTTTTATACGTGGTGTATAGTTTTTAATTATTTTATATTTTACACAGTTTGCTGCTGTGATGGGATTGGTGGGCTTGATAAAGTGTAGAGGAAGAGGAACCTCCTCCCCAATTGTAAGTCTTCTGCAACCTTTGACTAATTTTCTTCTAGGATCATCCTTTATTTAGTAACTCCGCCCATCTCCCCATGAGTTCTTCCCTGCTTCCCTGTTCCTGCTGGAGAGACGTATCCCCATGTTATGATTAAGGTGATTTCATCTGATCAATGGCTCTTCTTCGATATGATTTCTCATTATTTCTTTCTCCAGTTGCTCTCTTTGTGCCATTATTCTAGAAGAAAAGCACCTTGGTGCATGACAGGAGCAAACCCGTGGTGTCCTCAGGGAGATGAGCAGTGTTAGTTTTTTTTTACCACTCAGAATCTGCAGATCATAGAAAATGTTTTGTTCTAATTCGACCAGAAAAACTTCTTCCATGATCCTTGTCTCCCCTATATGGCTTGTAGCACACTGCTTATGGGATTTATAATCATAAAGCAAGTTTTATGCAGTGTGCAGTAGATTCTTACACCTGATATCTGCAGCTTCTCTAGAGTTACCATAGGCTTCTTTGCTATGTCTTTGATTAATACTGTTCCTGACCAGCCTTATGTCTTTGTAGGTTTCACTTGTGTCATACTCTTCAGTTTCAGATGATGGGTAGAAAAGTGCTCTGTGAGGTGTTTAAAGTTTGAGATCTTGCTTTAAACTTCTTTATTTTTCTCCCTTTATCTGCATTGCTCTTTGGTCTTCACAATGATGTTTGCACACAAATATTCTCTAAAAAACCTCAGATGCCTTTACAGAACAGCTGGATATGTACCTAGATTGAAATACACATAGTATTTTTTTATTATATATATTTTCCTTATATTTTTCTTTGTAAAGAAGTATAACAAACCGTTCATCATTTTCCTTCCACTTCAGTTATGCACTACTGCCTTGTCATGTACAGTTCCAATAAATGACGTAATGATTGATATGACTTTTCAAAATTTTAAAGAATTAACGGTGCATGAGTACTTTTGCAAGGTACTGCAGGACTCTTAAGACTTCTGTCCAGTACGGACTTCTCACACACATTCAAGATGCATCAGGCTGAAGTCTGTTGCTAAAAATTTCCCTCCATAAGGCTGGCTTGTGACGCTTTCTAGTACAAAATGAAATGACTTTAGTCAACACATGACCTTGCTGCCAGAGGCACCAATAGCCCAAACCCACTGGAAATACCAGTGTGGTTGCTACATATTTTCTGCCTCCCTCATTGCCGACCACACTCACCACTCCAACTCACCATCAAATAGTAAGCTTAGAAGCATGCCTGTATGCTTCAGTGAGTTAAATGCTATGTTGTTTTTATTTATTTTTGTGTAAGATTTTTAGCAGCTCTAATGGCGCTCTTTGTGACCTAATAAATCACTATATTATTTTTGGAAAAAGTTTTGCTTTTTGATTGAAGTCTGCTTTACCCATCAACATTTCAAGTTGGTGAAACTGAATTTGTTTGACTGTCAGTGGGAACTATTAACATAATATAGCAATAGAATACATCTGCATGATTTATTTCATAATTATCAGCTTCCACAGTGTTTCTTATTGCTCCACCAACCACTAGGTAGGTAGGAACTGCATACTTTTCAAAGAGCTTTGCATGTATAATTTATGCACAGGCTGAGGGAGGTAAATCGCTTTTTCCATCAGGATAACCCTCATATTTCCAGTATTTACATCTGTACAAGTTAACATAGGAGAGTTAATCCTTACAGGTAGTATTTACTCTGGTGCCTGATGCTTTGTGTCCTTTTACACAGCTATCTCTCTCGGCTGTACTTCACCTCAACTTAGCCTGTTAGCTAAAGTAATTTGTGTTGTGGTAGAAGCTCTATTTCTTCTTCTGTCAACTTCCTCTGATGATATCTGTGAAACATTCACTCAGCGCGGATACGGTTGTTACATTGATGGCAAACCATGCAGAAAATCCACTCTTCACTGGGGTGACCATTAGAGTTGGTACGTTGACAAGATATAGGATTTGATGCTGTTGGAGATGAGGAGTCTTTGTCAAAAGATACAGAGGATTTCAACCTTTGCTTGTCACGACAAGCAAGGGTTGCCATTGTTCTGATTCCTGATCTTTGTGATGATTCAGTTCATGTCATCCATATAACAGATGTCATCACTGAGGTGTATGATTCTTGTGATCTTGGATGCATTTGATGTTAAGTGTAATCGTGAGTATTTCATCATTTTTATACTTTTATTAGCTTGTAGTTAATGATCGTTATATTTATATCCAAAGTCAACATAAATAACAAAAATATTTTCTTAAAAAGCATGAAAAAGAAACCAATCTGCCATCATGCTCTGGTGTTTTTGATACGACAAGTCATCTCTCATTTGCAGATTCTTTTTGACAAAGGTCTGCTTCCACTGGTTCAGAAAAGTGCAATTTAAAAATCACTTCCATGTTTTCAAACATTTTAAAAAGGTCAGTTAAGAATTATATATGTTAATTCTTAAGAGATTTCTATGTTTCTTAAGAATCCTTTCAGATTTGTCAAAGAAGAATTTGAAGTTGGAACGCTTTGTTATCACTGCTGGAAAAAGAGTTCATCTAGATTAGTCAGCAAAATGTGCCTGAACACTGCAGGGTGTGTGCAAGTGTGTGCATACCACGTGTGTTTAACAGTTTTGTTTGTACATGTACTGATATAAAAGGTCTAAGTTTGTGTAAGGCTTTAATCTTCTCATGGATGCCTAAAGGAAAAAGAAGCTTCAGCTCTAAATATTATTAATTTATAGCTGCCTTGACAGATGCTCATTAAAAAATTCTACGTATAGAGGCCAAATCGAATTAGTCGAAAAAAGCATAGACCAAGAAGATAAATACTCGCTTGAAAAGCCAGATAGGATTCGCTTTGTTCAGAATATGAATAAGGAAAAATAAAATATGACACAATAAAGATGGTATGAAACTTAAAAAGCAGAGGAATGTTGACAGTCATGAGCATCCAGGGGTTGAAAGGTTATATAGAGTTGCACAATGATGCACAGTGCATATACTAACCAAGTGTTTAAAACCTATCTGTGTATTCCAAAAGTATTGTTTCATTAATATCTTAGTTTAGACTTCTCCTTCTGCAGACGAAAACATCAAAATGCATTGAAAGGTCAAAAACCCCAAAAAACTTCATTTTAGCTTTTTCCAAAAACATAAGACAAAGTTGACAAGGCGGAAGATGATGAGCAAACGTCAGTTTTTCACTGTGAAATTTCTTGTGCAACAGTAGCCGGAAGCCTTAAAGATGCACTTTCATAACACGTTGGTTGACTCAGCAGCCCTGAGAAAACTGAATGTGCATTAGTTTTGTGAAACTTTTCATTAACAACCATGTGAATAGATGAGGGTATATTGTGCATAAATTTTCTCACGCATCAACTCTAATTATGTTGATTTAAATAATTCTCAATGGCAGCATAGTTTGCTCCAATCTGCCTTCAACACACAAGTCATTGACCCATTCTCAGGCCTGTTCATGTCTGCTCCGTAGCAGTAAACTTGTCTTCCATGTTAACCCCACTATTAAGTTGTATTATGTTTGTTTTGCTCAATGAAACACGCAGTTGCCTGGGTGATGGATAGGCTCTACTGTTAAAATCGAATTTGTTTGCTCAATGATTTCTTCACCCTCGTTGGGTCAGTGCATTGGGCTGGATTCAAATGTTTTTGTGGGTTTCATGAGCAAACAGCAAATATTCTCTGTGTATTGAAAATGGTCATTTTCTGGCCCAGTTGAAGGGACTACAACGTGAGCAGAATAGTAATGTTAAAACAACTGTCACATGTGAAGTTTAGTTGTTGGAACCACTTTAAAAAAAGCACCAGTCGGTATTTTTTTTTTTGTTTTATCTGTTGCTCAAAACATGGTCTTTTTACTTTTCAAAGAGAAAAACTTTCTACCTTTAAGCATCTGACAGTGATAGGTATTGCACTATCTAGAGACACTTTGACCAGGGAATCTAATTTTATACAGCTTTGACATATGGTTAGAAATTTTAATCTATTCGGTTTTAAAATGATTTATTTAATACCTAGCTAAAAAAAATTTCAGTTTTTTTCAGTTTTCTGTTTTGAAATTTAAAGAGCAGGTGACCGTTCCATCAGGCATAAAAAACAGGCAATGGTAAATATTCATTAAAAAAAATTGTGCAAAAAAGAGTGCTCCGGGCTTTAATAAAACCTGCAAACCCTTTAACAACTATATTCCCTAAAAAGCTGGAAAGCTGCAAAAGAAATTACAATAATTTTTTAAATAAATACATTTACATGCAATGCAGTAAAATATACCAAACATCACAATTGCCCTTGTTTAAATCTTCACAGTTTAATTATTTAAAATGATGTAAAAAATAAGAAAAAGAGGGCGTGGGGGTTAATTCATTCCAAGCAAAGACAAAAAGATTTAATGTGGACATTTAACATTTGTAGCATCTGATGTTAGCAATTGACACCGGTTAGGCTCCCTACCAGAGATTTGGAGACCAAAATAATTAAAATAGAGCAACACTGGTACAGTACATTCAACCTTCCTTGTATCGGCTGAACTTGTTTTATGTCAGCATGATTCATCAGTAATAGAACAAAATGTGCATAAAATGTGCATGTGGTGAATTGATTTCCTGCGGTAGGTTGGTATTTTTCTTAACTGAACATTTTTAAGACTAAATTACGGTGTCCCTGAGGTGCAAACCACTTCAACAAATTCAAAAACACAACATTACCGAAGCGCAATGTGTTTTTGTAATTTGCCAAATTACAAAAACACAACAACATTAACGAAACACAATTACAAATTACAAAAACGCTACAACATTAACAAAAAGGAAAGGGTATATCCCAGTTGGAGACCTGAGAAATCGCTGATTGGACAATAGGCATGAATATGCGTCGCCGCCATCTTGAAAGTGGCAGTGGCGAGAACATGCTGCGTAGACTAGTTTCAACCGTTTTACACTACAGTACAAAATGCACCCACTGCCTTTACCTTTCACAGGTAAGAATTAAAGATAATAATAACGTGAATTTACGAGCAGGATTTCTTGACTTTGTGGCCAGTACTGTGCATTTCCGTGGTGAAACAAACTTCTAAACAACAGAGAAATATTTCTTTTGTAACAATGAGCCCAGTTAACTACTCTGATTATTTCTTAGCTTAGCTAACTTTTCTTATACTGTGTCATTTTTCTAAAGTGGGAGAGGCTATGAGAAACCTGTAACGGGCGCATTTACAGTTTGTTTATTGTTGTCATGGTTACCTAAAAGTTCGCAAGACAAGTCGCTGTTTGTGGTCAAACATGGCTACTTCAAGGTACGTCAGTTGTCTCTTATAATTTATATAGATTACAATAATTAGTTTGTTATAACAGCGAACCTGAAGTGGACTGAAAGTACATTAATCCAGAGAGCAGCGCGGAGACCAGGGGATTTCGTCAAGACGGGTCCATAGAGTTCAGAGCTGGAGCTGGTTTTCTTCAGACTTCTGTTTCCCAGCTAATCTCTTCAATGTCTGTGTTTAGATGCTAAGTCAGTGCCCCTATATGGTGAAGATATGTTTTGGATTTTTTTTCCTGAATGTGAATGAATCAGGGATGTATTTTCTATTACACTGTTAGATCATTTTTATCATTATTTTATCCTGTGGCTAGCCAGATGTGTCAGAAGGCCCAGTCACTGAACTGCTCCCAGCTTAACCAGCAGACTTAACCCCTGCCTGTGCTCTGTGTTGCCAGTATAAGATAAATAAATTTGTAATGTACTGTGCACTTTTTTTCTTTCACTTTTTATGTATTTTAAGTGAAATATCTCAATTTTAAGTATTAGGGTATTATGACAATTTATGAAAAGAAATAAAAATTTGTAATTGTGCTTCGTTAATGTTGTAATGTTTTTGTAATTTGTAATTGTGCTTTGTTAATGTTGTAGTGTTTTTGTAATTTGTAATTGTGCTTCGTTAATGTTGTTGTGTTTTTGTAATTTGTATTTGTGCTTTCAATATGCTGAAGTGGATGCACCTCAGGGCCACCGTACAAAATGGCAGAAACTGCAAAAATATGAAATAATAAAGGCTCCCATCATAAATGACCCGGTTCCCCCGAGATTAGGTTGTCTGTTGTAACAGCCTGAATAATGTGGAATAATGTGGCTGTGGAAAACATGTTTTCTTTTTTAAAACATCTTACTCCTTTTGTGTTTCCTTTAACATCAGTTTTAAACACCCCACTCCCGCTGAACATAGATTACTTTGAGTGTTCTTCCTGCAGTAATTTTTCACAGAACAGTACAGCCTGGTAGTTCACATGTTTGGCAGCCTGAGATGCACATAAAAAAATTCCACCTGTCTTGTTTTCCCAATTCAATTACACTTTTCAAACCAGTTCTATTCAGCTCAAGACTCAACATCAAGACTCTTGATAAGACATCCATAGCTGAAGTTCAGAAATTTGCTCAGTCACAGCACAATATGTGTTCACTGTGTCTTAAGGTTGCCACTTGATAGACATAGTTTAAAGCACATTTGATGTCCATTGCTGCTTAGTGTGTGTTCACTGATTGAAAGAAAATCGCATCTAAGACACTTCAAGCTGAAACTCATTTGATTCCGATAGTACTAACAACTTAGCCATTTTTTTTTCTTTTTGCTATATTTTATGAGTGTTCTGACCCCTATAGTGACTGCTTTTCCAAAATGCAACTAATCCAACAACTTATTTAGTGCTTCTGGAGACTTTTCAAGACATGATTTAAGCACATATCTTTCTTCCTTTTCTCAGTTCTGCCATGAGCTCTTCACCAATCCTAAAGCACTCACAGGCAGCCCAGTCCTCATGGAGCATGATCAACTGTACAGAAGAATTCTATATACTTTTCACAAGAAAGTACATCAAATTTACAATTACATACACATGGTTGACAGCTTAACAAAACTAAAACTTAGTGTTTTTGTCAGCTCTATTTTAGACTAAAAAAAGGGTTAAAATTGTGACAAAAAGCTATTACTGATATGAGAAATCTTCATGTTTGTTTTAAACGGTCTACTGTTCTTGTCTTTGTATTGATGAACTTTTTTTATTATCTTAACATATGTTTTTATTTACTTTTCTGTTTACTTTCCAACATCATTCCTATCTCATAAGCATCTATTCCAATTACATGCAAATGATGAATTATGCAGAAGATTGCCATTTAATGAGTTCCAGTGGCTTCTAGACCAGCCAATAGTTATGTTCTTACAGAAGAGTTGGCTTCACTAGATCCCAACAAGTTCTTAGTGCATCTCTTGAACTTTCCTACTGTACTTTGTTGGTACCATGTTAATTGGGAGCATATGTACCATAATAGTTTATATTTTTGGCTGCTATCTACTCTTTCACAGTAAAAATAAGATATCATAGAAGAAGCAAAAAATACCAGGTGTATTTTGCAGTTACTTTGAAAGAAAATACATTACTCTAGCTTCTGGGAGAGAATACATCATTAGCTACACACTGTCCAGGAACCAACAGGATGTCCTTACTGTGGGATAACTAAATAAATCATCTCTCTTGGAGTTCCTCAACTAAGTAGGTTTTACTTGTCCGCTTTGATCTCTGTAGAGCACCTGCATTCGATGTCTCAGGGAAAATCCCTTAAAAGTCCAGGGCATGTTTATGTGGCTGCCACACAGGCCAGCTTTCTCATCACTTTATTATCAAGTCTTTTAACTTTGTCTGTAAAAGCCCAGATTGGCTTTCCCAAGCAGTACCAAAGCATAAGGAAATACCTAAAGACATAATAATCATTAAACGATTAAAGCAGGAAAGCAGGCATTGAGTCATCTCATGTGTATTCAGCAACTCTCCGGAGGCACCTGTGTTCCATCAGGGTGCCATTAGTGTCTAAAAAGATTTGGGGAGCCTGCAAGCATCCTGTTTTTTCCTGACTGTGTGTGTGTGTGTGCTGTGTAACTGTGCTGAAGGTGGAGGGTGAAGGTTGCTGTCCGTTTGTACTGTATATGCATGACAGATGAGGAAGATTGGGCTGCACAGCTAAGTTGTTTTGTTTTAATTTGTTTCACCTGTAATCACACAAGTCAGAGTTGGCCGCATCAGGCCCATTGGAGATGGGCCTGATGTGGGTAAATTGACTTCCTGTTTTTTTTGTGTTTTTTTTGCTCTCGCTTTTGAGCTGACTCATAGCCGGGGAGCGGCCGTGCATGTGAGTGTGAAGACGGAGGGGAAGTGAGCTCACTGGTGGGCCGAACTTGTCCACTTGTTGCCAAAGCACTGCCCGCTAATTAACCGCAGAGTCGCCCCTTCCCATCAGCACCCAGCAGGGAGTTTGCTCTCTACAATCACTGAACTAAAGGACTCAATCAGCATGGCTGTACATTTCTGCATCCACTGGGAAAACGTGTAAGATCCCCACTAGCACTTTGACAATACTTATTTTCTTTGAGCATCAACATCAGTCGTGCTTCAGAGGTCCAGGGCCGCTTGTTGCTGGCGTTGCTATGACGACACATACATTGTGTTGTGTAATGTGTTCCAGATGGATAGGTAAAGCCAAACATACTACATTTCACCAGCATCTGGGGGAATAATCTTCTACCACCTCCAAAATGCTTTCCTTGGATGCAGCAAGAAAGTGATGATCACGATTTACAACAAGCCGCTTTGATTTCTGGAAATCTAGACCACCACCTTGCCTTGGCTGGCTGTGACTTCTTCACTGGCGAGAATGCAGCATGTGGCTTGAAGCAAATGCGAATAAGCTGGGAATAAGCCAAGCCCACCCACACCTGACAATCCACGGTAATATCCAGTTTGAAAAAAGTATGTTGCACACAAATGGGGATTTCTACACTATTCAGATCAAATTTTTAGAAATATTTGTATCCCAACAATAGTAAACACTATATGGTGGTCTGGCTGAAGAGTGAAAGCAAAAACACTGCTTCACACACAGTTTCCATAAGAAAAGATCCAATAAAGTCCCAGGAATGATTTATGTGGTCAAGTAAATAGAATAATTTCCTTTTTGCATGGTTCTGTTAGGGTGGGACAACGCTTGAATAAACTCTTCCAGACAGGTTCTGTTTACCAGCTTTTAAACAGCATGAATAGGTTGAGAAAGAAAAATGAAGCAAAGATATTTTTCAGATACATTTTATGCTTTAAAATTGTTGCATGGACATTCACAAATTATATGTTTAGAAACATTAGTGCTTTTGGCTTTTACATAAAGTATCCCTTTCAAATTTTAGCTAAAAACTTCATTAAATTATAGGGATTACATGGGTTACACAAAGTGACACATAATTGGAAGTGGAAGAAAAAGGATATGAATCTTGAAAAAAGGCAGTATGCATGCGTATCCAGACCCCATTACTCTGACCTCCTAAGCAAAATTCAGCACAATTAAATACTTTCAAAGGTTAGTAAAGAAAGTGTACTGTAATCTCTGCATAAAGGTAGATGTTCTGTGAATTATAAGATGTCTCTTAGAGAATATTAGTGAACAAGCAGCTTCATGATGACTAGGGAATAGAGCAGACAGATCAGGGAGGACTTCAGACATCTGACAAAACACTGTTCAATTCATTATCAGAAAATGGAAAGAGTACAACTGCTAATCTGGCCATGTACCTAAAAAGACAGGCTGAATAACGAGTGCATTAGGAGGGTAAATGGTACTCAACAGGAGCTGCACAGATCCAGAACTCTGATAAGACAATTGGTTGACAGGAATTCTCCTTAAATATATCTTTTCTACATAAAGGTTGGTGTATACTCCACAAATCTTGTACAGACAGATCTCTAGGGATGCTTTTATTCAGCATCCACAGGGAAGGTAATCGATATTCATGAGAAAGTGGATGAAGTTAAACATGAAACAATCTTGCAAGAGGCTCCAAAAGATTGGGGTGGAAGACATAACAATTGGTTTAGATGAAAGCAATAGAAATTGTGCTCCAGTCAAAGTCCAGACCTATAGCCAGCTGACAGATTTTAAAAAGTAACGTTCAGACTGAACCATTTCGCAAAGAATACATGCACACAGACTTTTACGAGTAAGAAAATGAAGATTTTTTTCCTCCACTTTATATTTATGCACTGCCCGGTGTTGGTCTATCACATAAAATCCCATTAAAATACATTAAGGTTTGTGGTTTTAACATGACAAAATGTAAAAGAGTTCATTGGGTTTGGATTATTTTGCAAGGCACTGCAATGAAATGAAACTCTTGCAGCCATTTAAATAGGGATTGTGTCACTCTAGTAGTACTAATGGTCTCTTTATTATTTAGGACCACACACTTAGCCACTGAAGTCACAAATTTATAAAACGCACATATTCGCTGATATATTTTTTAGTGAAGGCAAATTATATAGCTCTGAAGTATATATGAATATCTCTGATCCCTTCTGAGATCCCTCAGCGCACTTTAAAATGGAATTACTTTGTAACCTTCTGACGCAACAACTGCTGGAGAAAGAACTAGCACCTAGAGCAGTATGACAACTCCTGATGGTGAGTGCTTTTTAGCTTTGCATCATGGGATGTGTCATCAGTTGAGCAGTTGGCATAGTACAATGTTGATGTAATGTGGCAGCCATTATCTTCCGCACTCCCTGCCAGAGGAGGGATACCCTCTCACACATGCTGTCAGATCATCACTGCGGAAGACTGCACCAATTTGTCACTATAAGCAGCCTGTCACCATATCAGCCTTCAAGCCAACTGATACACTGCAGGGCTTTAACAAATGGACATTGGTTGGTCTGTTACATAAAAATATATTAAAGTTTATGATTGTAACCAACTGTGTAAAAGATTGAGGGGTATAAACAAGATACTGGAAATCCCTCAACTTAAACCATTGCTAATGCTTTTTTTTAAAGATCTTGTTAATTGTTTATTGATTTTATATTGCAGCATGTCATGCGTAGTTGCAAAATGATTCTGTTTACCATGAGGAGCTGATCACACAGAGAAGGATCCGGAAGACACCTTAGGGTTGGGTTTGGACTCAGGTTACGCTGCTGAGGCTACAAACAAGCGTCTGCCTCTTTATAGATGAATGGAAACTATAACCACATGAAGCTGAGGGCAGGGGAAAAAAAGAAAGGAAGTGAAAATAGACAGTGACTTCAAGGTCTATTGTAATCACAAGCAGTGGGTTTGGGGGAAATACCCCACAGAAGTGATGAGATTGATTTTGTCTCTGTCTACAAACACACATACACACACACACACGTTTATACGTGTATCCTTGTACATGAGCGGCCCTCATGTACAGGCTTGCAAGTGCACGCACAGAGCTCTAGAGGATTTACTTTTCCTGGCATGGCTACCATACTAATACTTTTATAAATTGAGGAGGAAAAAAGAGCTTGCAGCCTGTTGCCAGTAGCTGTTGCAATGCTTCTCTCATGCAGAGTGAAAATTTAAGTTTGGGAATATGAATTCACAGAGTTGTGGATGTCCACCACGTAGACAAACCAGAGGGTTTTCTACAGATTGAAAGCGTGTTAGAGTGAAAATACAGCACAAAAGAAGCTGGGACATTTGCAAATGAGTTGGTTATTGAAAACTGCAAAAGTATTCATACCCTCTGAATTTTTTCTCCCCTTTTCAAGCTACAGCAGCAGAAATGAATAGTGAAGGGGAGAAAAAATAATGCACTTGTTTGTGCAAACCAAATACAAACAGTTGGCTGCAGAAGTCACTTAATTAGGTAACAAGTAATTAAAAAAGAGAAGTCTGAAAAGTCTTGCAGTTGTATTAAGCCAATGCAATTCAATAAATAAAACCCAATGTGACCAGTTTTCTTCTAATGACACCTAATGAGTAAATTAAGCCATTTTTTTTTAAATATAGGTATCAATATATGTTCTGTGCAGGCCTCAGAGGTTTCTTAGAAAACATCAGTGAACAACAACATGAAGAACAAGGAAGATACAAGCAGGTCAGGGAAAAAGCTGTGGGGAATATATCAGAATTGTAAACCTATCAATATGTGGTCATCCACCTACACTGACTAAATATGATCTTTTTGTCCTATGTATAAAAGGTTAAAAGTGGTGGAAAATTAACACTATACCTCTGGTTGAACACTGAAACATAGTGGAGGGTGCATCATGCTGTGTGGATGCTCTTCTTCATTAGGCTTCTTCTTCTTGGATAAAAATCTGTTAGAGCCTGCAAAACTCCAAAGGCAAGGTCAAGGGTTATCTTTCCAACAAGATATAGACCTTATACATATAACCAGAATTACATTTTTTAGTTTAGATTAAAGCAGTTTATGTATTAAAAAGGTCTAGTCAAAGCTCAGTCCTAAATGGAATCAAGAAGTTGAGGTGCAATTTGAAAATAGGAATAGAATAGAATAGTCCCCTATCAACCCCGCAAAGGGGAAATGTATATGCTACTGCCTCACAGTAACAAAATATACCACAGTGAATCTAAAAATATCTAAAGATTACACTAACAACTGTATATTAATAAAGTAAGTTATTTTAGCAGAAACACATATAGGCTTTACATTGATTAGGAAAGGCTGTATAAAAAGGGAAACATCCTGCTGAGGATACAGTTCTGTTTTCAGAAATTAACAAACCAAGTTATTTTTATAAAGGACACATTCTTTTTACTTAAGGCTTGTATATACAATGAAGCTTTCACTCTGCTTTCCATATTGTTCCAGAGCAGCTGGCAGGCTACAACACACACCTGGGTAAACACACTATGCTCTAGCTCTTGTAGAGTTTGCTCTTCATCTCTGTGTGCAACAAATAAAGATCGCCGACTGTTGCAAGAGGGCCTTCGTTTTCCATTTTTCATCCTGCTCATTGTCAGGCGAACAAGGCTTGGCCTCAGCCGCAAATCAATCTAACTTCAGCGAGCACTGTCCGCCTAAGCATGAGAGGGACGCTACGACAAAAAAAGGGCCCGCCCAAAATCCCTCAAAATCCTCCCTGTGCAGAGCAAGCAGGACTCACAGCAGCATGAATTACCTCAGGAGGCTGATATGGCCCAGTCCCGCCGCTCCAGACTGGAGGACTCATTTACAGCTAGTGCTTTGATTGTATCGGATACGGTGATGTCAGCCCGCGCTGCTGCTAACAGCTTTATGCCGCTCTCTCCCTATTGCCCTTTCACTCTTTTGTCACTACTTTGAATAGATTAATCCATGGCTCTCCACTCTATACTGCTCAATTCTTTAACATTCAAAAACTTAGACCAGGATATAACTTAATAATGTAACACCTGACAAAAATTCCCACTGTCTTAGCTATTTGCACTGCTTTACAAAGACAGTATAAGCCTTGAACCTTCTCACATTTTATCACATTACATGCACAAAATCAATGTATTTTAATGAGATTTTTAATGACAGAGGCACACAAAGTGGTTTTCACATTTTTTGCTGCATCTAATGGGCTGTGTCCCAGTATCTATAATAATTACCTCCATCCATTTTGCCTTATAGCTTGTGTATAAATACACATTATTGTCTTAGAACACTTGAAACTGGGTCAGAGGTTCACTTTCCAATTCTAAGCATATGTCCAGAGCTAGAATGGAACTGGTTGGACCAAAGTATATCTTTGTGTTAGAATGGTCCAGGCAGATATGGAATGTAACAAGTACTCAAAACTGGTCATCTTCAGTTTTTGAATGCCATCTATCATTTTCTGTCCCTTCACAATTATGTACAAATTTTTTTGGTCTATGACTCAAAATCTCATTTAAATACATCAAATTCTAGGATTGCACTCCTCATGGTGACAGCATTTTGGAATAGCTCTGCTGCAATAGTTCTGATTCATTGTTTTTGCAGACGGTTGTTTATCTAAGAGCAGATCGTAAGGTTCAGGAACTACATAGTTGATTTCAGCATCTCTCTGCCCGGCTTGCTAATCATACGGCCAGACGTAGATTTGAAGAGGAGCGGCAAAAGCAAATGAGGTGGATTACAAGTGTTTTGTGTCATCAAGGACATGTTACAGCAGAACGTAATATTTCTGCCTGGAAATTGAGCTGTTACTATGGCATGACGGTCATGAGGCAGTCTTGAGTCACAGAGATCTTTAGATACATAGCAAGACTTACTGCTACTGGATATCCTTCCTACCCACAGCATCACCATCGACGACTCTGACTCGATATGAGTTACAACTAATAACTTCCCTTTGGAATAAATACAGTATTTTTAAATTAAGTAAAAAATTTAATTGAGTTAAATGTTAGTGATTGTAACGTAGCATAATGTGAAGAACTTGAAGGGGTATTAATACTTTTGTAACACATTGTACTTTCTCTGTTTTGTCTAATAATCAATTTAATTGCTCAGAAAAAGACTGTGTCTGGATTAACCTCCTCTCAGTAGGTCTTCCAGATGCTGATGACTTAACCCTTTGCCTGTAAAATAATAAAGAAAAAAACACTAAAGAATATACCGCTGCAACAAAAACTGTACTGGTGTCCTTGTTCCTCTAGGGAATGAGGGCCTGGCTGGGTTTCTGTCACCGTGCTTTAGTGGTTGCAATAAAGTTTTTTGGGTGTAATTTAATTTTGCATCCAATCAGGATGTCTCTGCTGACCCTTCTCTGTCTGTCAATCCCGTTGGCGTCCCCCTCAGAGCGGGGAACTCCGTGTTAGGGGTTTGTGGAACTCACCATTATTTATTTATGAGTGTTTAAATGCCACAGCACCCTGGCAAGAACTTTAATGGAGGTGAGACACTCCCATGTCGCTCTACTCCCCTCAGTAAAGTTTTATAGCATCCAACCACACTCTCCTTAGAGGCAAGGGGAAAGTGACGCTATAGTTGAAGAATATACAGCCTAGACTAACATTTCAGTGCAACTGACTTAGAAGTTTTCAAAGGATCTTAAAACTGTGAAAAGTGTGATTTTTAATTTTGCTTTTCTGTTAAACTACTTCCACTATCACTGTGGTCAGATGTCACACCTTTAAGGCAAAAAGTAAGGAAGCTGAGATGTGGTCAAAAGAAAAAGGTTGCGCCACATGGAATGTCGCCCTGTCTGCTTGTGCCAGTCAGCCCACAAGGCACTTGTATCTGTCAGGCTTCACCACCACTGCGACTAATGGATTTGGTACTTTTTTTTTCCACGTTGATTCCTCCCTGTAAAGCAAGCCCCCTCTGTCAACCCACCCTCCTTCGCCTCATCTGGCCTTGATGAGATCCAGACCCTGTGTGGAAGCATACTAAAGTGGCTCAACAGTGTCAGCAGGAGAGCTAAATGGAAGGTAGTGAAATCTTTTGAACCTCTGTTACATTATAACAGTTCTAAACACATCCAGCTGGGTCCAAAGTTCAGGGAAGACATAAAAGCACTGCTGCATGTTAGCTTGGAGGATGATAATAACTGAGCACCACTAAAACTACTAAGACAGTCCACAATCAAAGGGCCCAGAGGAACGGCTCCCCGCTCTTCTTACTGGCTGCTAATGGCCTGTGTGCTTCAGACACAACCTGTCTGAGAGTTGTTATATCTCTTATAAGAGTCGCTCCATGCACCGTAAAGAGAAGGAGCCTTTTCTCTCTTGGTGATTAAACTCCATTAACTCTGGCTCAATTAAAATACAAAAGACTTAGAGGAGTAGTAATTAGGACATGCAAGCCTGGTGGGTCACCCTTAAAACAAGCTGGAATCGGTTGATCTTGACGGGAGGCTGCTCATGTCGTGACTCCGCAGCTGCCAGATGTCTTTGTGAACCTGTTTTACAGGAGCCGAAATGCTGACACAGACAATATCGCTGATACAGAAGAGAGGCTTGACAGACATGGCAGAGAGTGGTCATTTAACGTGTGTCTGCGTGTGTGGGTGTGGGTGTGTGTGTGTGTGTGTGTTCCTTTAACTCTGTGATTGCTGTGGGTTCCTCAGTGGCGATCGAACCACACAGGATAAATATGAGCTTGTGGCAAGGCTGCGGTGCCCCAGGAATGCTTACATGTGGAGCTGCTCTCACCACCATTGACAAGAGAGTTAGGTGGCTTTTGGCCATTCAGATTTCTGACTGGGAGAGCTAGGAGGCTATTTGACTTAAAGACTCAGTTGGCAGATGCCAGTTTTTTTGGGGGTTTTTTCTGGTTCAAGTCTCCCACTGGAGAGTGTTATTTGTTTATTCCGTACACAGCCATTGTTTACTGGTCTGACGGATCCCAATATGGTCCAAAAATGCACTTAATCACCAGTTAGCAGCATCTGAAACAAACATGAAATGACACGGCCAACAGCAACATTTTCCAGATCAAATGGAATTCTATGGATGTCTTTCCCTATTTACTAATACAACTGAGAAATGCTCTCACAACCTCAACGAGCTTTTCTGTCTCGGCCTGGATCACTGTTGGAGGTGGCCAAAGAACACAGTTCTTTCAGGAATCGCTGGAAGAAGCCAACTTAAATAGTATAAATGATCAAAATCCTTCTTAGCTGTGAGAGCAATCATTAATAAGGCAGTCAAACCTGGCAAGACTTATTGCATATTAACCAACATTTTCCATGTACTCCTGCGTAGTTTTCTGCTAATTTATATTTTGAAAACAGTTTGATGTTTTCTAGACAGAAGTAGTTTTCTCTGTCATAATAATGCAAATCCACCCTCTCTATTGAAATAAGAAAGGTAAACTCATGCACTCTTCCTGACCGGTTGAGGTTTGGGACACTTGGGGGCTGGGGGCTCCTCTACCTCAGTGCTGGGTGGTTATGCTGCTTGGGGCTTGTGCGGACTTGGCTGTCCGGGTGTACTGCTCTAGGGGACATGATAGGGACGGGGTGTTCACTAGTCTGCGTCTCTCCTTGTCTGGCTTCTTGATCCTATGCTTCAATTCCAATCTGCCTCTGTATCAGGCATAAGGCTGCTCTGTGGGAGTGCAATAATCCCTGCCCTTTGGGCTGTTGGGTGTTGAGGTAAGGTTTCTTTTCTTCCTACCATTGTAATAACTTTGCAACTTCAAGTAACAAAATACAAGAAACACCTGCTCTACATCCACACATGGAGCCATGCAAATAATCCAGCAAATAATCTTTTTATGCTGGGTAGACCTGTCAAAATGTTGATGTAAAACATGACGGCCTCCTGATGGCATCTATTTTGTAAAGTTCACCGGGTCCTCCTGCAGAAAAACACCCTCGTCCAGAGAGGTAAGAATAGAGGAAGAGAGCCAGATAGGCAGACATTTAAAGAGTGTTAGTAATTTTGTGGTCTTTTAAGTATATTTGACCTTATAATGGTCATAGGGAGTAAATGCAAATCAGAAGACTATAAACTGTTGTCTTCCTCCCTGCATCCATCATTGGAGGCCAGTGTGTTGTCATCCATAACTTCATGGTTGAAAAGGGTCATTCGCCTGAGGCTCTGTTGGAGATGATATCCCTCCTCTGGACAGATGCAATGGCATAAGGGGGCCCCGGATGCCCCCCTCTCCTCCCTGACCTCTCTCGCCATTCCAGTGTCTGAGAAAGGGTCCTGGGGTTGAGAAGGTCCTGGGGACTGGACACATTGCAGCATTAATTACACACTCGTTTACCATTGAGCCTAATGTTTGGCCTCCCCCTCCGTGGGGTTAACTCCTTCCTGACAAGCAGAGAAAGTAATGGGGCCTCTGTGGCTCGTTTGCCAACGCAGCTCCTCAGTTGTCTTCCTTAGACCCAGTTCTCACTGACTGACAGCAGCTAAATGCTTCAGCACTGCATGACGATCACATGTGGAGGAATAGACGGATATAATGGGAGGTGCGAGGTGGTGTATGACAGGCGGGAAGTTTCATCTCATCAGAGGCTTTTTACAAGTTGTCCTGTGCAAACAAAGTAGCTTTTGGGGGCGTTCCGAGATGTTTCCCTTGCTGACATCCTTACTACAGCTGAGAGTGTGACTGACTGAGGAGACGGAGAGAAGAAAAAGAGTGTGCACTGACAGGATATCCCCCCCAGTTAACAGCAAAGTCAACAGAGTAGAAAGGAAGAGAGAGGAAGTTTAGTTCTGTCACACAGACCTGAGGTGAGATGCTTACAGATGTCAGAGTTGTTGCTGAACTTTGGCAGAACTGGGGTAACTCTGTAAAGTGCTGCTGGCTACATCTATAATCACAAGTGTCTCTAGCTATCGCCTAAGTAATCCGATTTCTGGTGACAGTCAGTAATCTGATAGGAGAGTACTTACAATATCAAGGCTTGTGTTTCGTTTGATTAATTCATAGCCTACAGGGCCTGTGAGATAGAGAGAGAGAGCGCAGCGTGAGATCATGACCCTGGAATTCTAAACAATAACCATCTGTGGTGAACCACATTGAGCCTGATCCAAATCTTGCTTTTCTTCTCACTTCCTCTCTCTCTCTCTCTCTGTCTCCCTCTCTTCTCCTCCCAAACACGTTAAACAAACCCACACATGGAGCAGCTATACACACACCTGCGACAGGCAATATGTTTGTGCCCACAATGATCCAACTACCTCAAACAAACAGCTGAAAAGGGGTTTGACTCTAAAAGAGCTCTACCAGTGTTTCAAGAAATAAAATCAGTCTGACAGACAGAAGATAACTCGTGTTCAAAATCTTACAGAAGTCTTTCTGAAGTATTCACACCCTTTCAAGTTTTTCATTGGTTATAACCGCAAATTTCTACTTTTATGACATCCCTCTTTATTTAGCTCCATCCATCTTCCAATCAACTGTAACCAACTTCCCTCTCTCTGGTGCCAATCACGGTACTGCACTGGTACTTCACTGGTGTTTTCCATTTTGGCCAAAACATTTAAATCTTACCCGAGCAACTTCTTTTGACTTTAAATGGAACTTTCTTTCATATTTATTCAGTGTTGTCAACAGATTTTCTCACCTGCAACCATAGTTTCCACAGACGTCACTGTGGAAACTATGGTTGCATCTCAAATTAATGCTGGTCAGTTTAGGTGGACAACTGTTTCACAGAAAGTTTGCATACTCTTTCCTTTTCTGGGCAATGGATTGAAGAGAGCTCAATGGAATCTTCAAAGCTAAGGATATTCTTTTATGCAACTATCCCCCCAATATTATCTCTGCGCTATCTGCAGTTTATTGGTCTTGAATGATGTTTGTTCACTAATTTTCTGTAGCAAACCTTTGAAGCCTTCACAGTACAGTTATATTTATACTGAGATTAATTCATGTACATGTAGAGTTTATTTATTTTGAGGTATCTTCTGCACTTTTCAGATTTTTATTTGTAATAAAATTTTGTTAACCATAAAGCCTTTCCATTCTACTCCATAATTATCCTCTAATTTGTTTGTCTATGACAAAATTTCCAATAAAGTTCAGTGAAGTCTGTTGTAGTAACTTGACAAAACGTGGAAAAGTTCAACAGGTTTAATTAATTTTGCAAGGTGCTGTATTTGTTGGACTAGATGTATCTTTGCTTTCCCTTGTGTCTGACATTTTAAAAGGATGGTCCAAGTAAACTGCTTTGTGGAGTTTATTCTCCTTCCTCCACAAAATAGAAAAACATCTCTGTAAATGTCAGAGCTCTTCCAGCATCTCCTCAGTGTTGAGGAAAAGTGACGCGGTGTGTTCTCTTTTAACCGTGTACCACAGGGTGGCGAATGATAGATGAAGTGTTACTCTGCGGACTATTTTTACCATTTCTAAACCACAGTTCAGACATCCCATCTGGACCGGGTTAGGGGCATGGCAGTATTGAGTTCTTCCCCATTAGTTACTGTATCCCCACATTGCAGAATCTTGTAAGAGCTCAGAAAGCAAATGTTATGCCTATTTATATGCTGTGGCACAGTGAGTAATGAATGCCTAATAGTTTTCAAGAGGTGATATGTGACTGTTTAATAAGCTAAAACAAAGCTGTTTAAACAAAAGAGATAGTTAAAAGACTAAGAGTTCTTCTCAGCTCATTAAGAGGTTTGAAAAGGCTGGAATATTGGAGCAATGGGTTCGCCTCAGAAGTTGAAACTTGGACTTGTGAATGACGTCTTGCTCAAGTTCAGCCTTTCATTTGTCAAGGAAGGCTGAGAAGCAGGGAGCATCAATCACCTCCTGTACAAGTTTCATTTGCATATCATATTGTACCCTTGCTTCTTATTTGCAGTTCAGTAGTTGTGGATTTTTCTGTGGAACGTCACCCCAAATTGTTCATGGAAAACCTGCCTATTGATGGATTTTTTTTTTTCATGGAGCACATCTACAATTTTTGAGAGAAAATGTAATTGGGACGCTGAATTACATAGGTGCAATTCTACTTGACACACTATTGACTGGCATTTGCAAAGCACCCAATCCCAGCGTACCATTCTTTTGTCCTCATATTGATTGGCTGTACCCCCAAGAGCATCGATAAAGAAAAATGTGGCTTCGGGACTTTTGCACTCCAAGTAAAATTGGAAAGTACCACTATTTGCAAGTCCAAAAACAATGTGATTCATTCATTTTTGTTGTGCTCACTAAAAACTGTCCGAATCCAAACACTACAGAAACATGTTCCATGTGTTGCTGGTTTATTGAGAGACAATCAATTAGAAGCGGAAATAGCTGACTTATTTGTTGCAGCTTATAGAACATTTATATGAACATTTATTTTGAATTTAAACTCTGGATAGATCTGACTTTTCACGTCTGACTTTGGAAAGTGTTGTAGGTCATTTTCAGACTCCGAAACTCTAAGATGATAACCTTTAAGTTCAAATAGAAGCACTACTAGTTGCTATTTAGAATAAATAATATTCGTACACAGTTACTATTTTATTATCGATTAGTGACACGTTCTGCCCTGATTTCAAGCCAGCAACCATTTCTACACATCTCAGGTTTTCAGGGGGGTATCTCCAGATCTGATGGGAATTGAAACTACATGCTGCCTCACTTTATACAGTTAGCTTGCATGGTCTACCAAAAGCAGTACTCATGATTGAAGCGACTGAACCAAAGGATCTGCTTAGTTGTCCAGCTTTTTCATGTCATATATGAATGGCATTCAGGGGCTGTAACAACTGAAAAGCTGATGCAAATTGAATGAACCATATACTTTATGCTGAGCAGTATAATATAATGAAGACATAGCAGAAAATAGAAATCTGGCCTGTCTTTCACCAGGAAGATTGTGTAAGTTAACATTTTTACATACCCAATATATGTAAATTTTAATAAATCATATGTGTATATAATATCAGAACAAAGCCATTCAAGAATATCTTTATTCTGACTAGAGCATTATCGAAATATATCGAGAAAGATTACAACCTATTTTTAAATTGCAGATACATTTGTTCAGGTTTTGTTTTGTTTTATTGTATTATACATTTACTTCAATATAATTTTTGTTGGTATTTATTTATCGATGATACAATGAAAATACTGAAAAAAAATACTGAGAGAACAATGAATAAAAAAGCACATTCCTTTCTTTGTTTTTCTCTGGCACTTTGTGTGCAGATTTGTCAGTTTCCGTGACCCATAAGTGGCCTCCAAAGTCTTTGCTCTGATCTGTGACTGAAGGGGATAAATGAGTGTCTAACTATCAGCCGGAGATCTACTGATGTTTATGTTTAACGGGTGTGTCAGGATGAGAGTGTCAACTGAGATTCCTTGAAAGAAAGGGAGGTGCACCCTGCATTCACACAGACAGAGTTGAATGTCAAGTGGCGATATGGTGCAGAACAATGAAGAAATAACTGTTTCCAATGAAAAATGTCATCCTGCCTGCCGCTGCTGCCGGACGAATTAGCCCCACAAAGCACCACTAATACACAAGATTTCCATTATTTTATTTTGTTCCGTACTTACCATATGGTTCATAAATAACTGAATTTTTATCAGCGGAGCACTTTCATTTAATGCCACTATTTTTGACTTTATGGGAAGAAAGGGTGTTCCCTTAATTATGGTTACACAGTTAACAATATCTGGAGTTTCCCTTTGTGCTCAGTGTGTCTCAGATAGCATGAGAGGGACTCTTAGGTTTTCAGTTACACTATCAAAGTAATCCGCTATTGCTCCCGCTGCTCAGGTGGTGGGAGAGCCTGGCAAACCTTTTGAGAAACGAAGAAGAAAAACTGTCATTTCTGGGTGGTTTATGGATATAAACGCTACTCTGAACAAGTAATGGTTCTTATTCTTTAACTATTGCAGCCAAATTCCAGTTGTAGGTCAGATAAATCACCCTGTGGCAAAACCAAAGAGAACAAATACTTTATAGGCTTTACAAAAGCGTGTCAGTGTGAGCCTTAATGTAGTGCTTTGAAAAAGTGTTCTTTTCCCTTGAACTTTTCCACATTTCGTCACATTGGAACCACAAACATCAATATATTTTATTGGGATTTTTTTATGTGATAGACCAAAACAAAGCAGTGCATAATTTTTTAACAAATAATCCCCTTTGGCCTGATATTCCTAATTAAATCTTGCCCAGCTAATTCCCTTAAGATATCACCTAATTTTTCAAAAGCGTCCAGTTAATTAAAGGACACAGCTGCTCCTTTAACTGGACAAGGAGAACATTAATCAGAGTAAAAGTTATAAGCCACATGATAACTCTGAAGGAGCTGCAGAAAATTCCATCCTGGGTGGGAGAATCTGTTGAACAACAAATATTAGTCGGGCTCTTAAGAAACCCTTTAAAGTCGCATTTGTAGCTTGCCACAAGCCAAATAGGTGACACATTTAACATGCCAAGGAAGGTGTTGGTTTAGGTTTTATAAATCTTATTATCCTGCTAATTCATGACTGTTCCTGACTTTGCATTGGTCTATCCGATAAAATTTCAATAAAACATATAGAAGTTTAAGTTTTTGCAAAGCAGCGTATGATATTAGTCCCACCTTTCTCTTTATTCACACTTAACTGTAATCCACGTGTTTTTTCAGGGTGGGCCACAAGCCACCGGTGCAGAACACACGTTTCCCCGTTGAGGAGCTTTGTTCTGGAGAATGAGAGCCAGACACTCGATGAGACAGCGCTGCGTCTGTTCTGCTGATGCAAAGGACTCTGAAGGGGAAGCCCACACAGCAGGAACAACAATACAGTATCGTGTGATGGGAAAACATCTTTCATTTCATTTTCATCAGTGCTAACAGAAACACAGGGAGAAAAAAGAAAGCATTTCTCTGGCTTTTCTTTAGGATTTATTTCATTTAAACCTACAGCTGTCTGAGTGGTTGTCAGGCAGTGTGTCTGGGGACCCCCAGTCCCTCATCAGGGCCAAACGTTAAGGTTTACCTTGAACATCAAAGGTCAACAGACGAGTATAAATCGCCCCTCTGGCTGAGATTTAGTTTCCACTGCACAACTCAAACCCTTGATCTACTTTTAGTTATCTCAGGAAATGCGTGAAGACTCAGGAAAGTGACATGAAAGATTTGTTTGTTCTGCAACAGTGCATGAACGTGAGGTAGAGGTCTATTTTTGACATCAAATTAAATAGCAACAACACAAATAGGACATAAAAGTATCTAAAAAGAATAAATGCATTTCAAATAAATAAATCCAGGCTTAGAGAATCATACAGAGAACTTAATTTTTAAAATACCAGTTTTTAGAAGGATCAGAGTGTTGTGACATGAAGTTGGGGAGAGATCCAAAGCTGATGGGTGGAGACATCTGCTGAAGGTAGCTTGACTGCTCTCTTTCAGAGATTGCATCCCTTTGTCCACACTTGCACATGCGTTTCTGCTGCTTTTCACTTTTTTATTCATATTTAAACTTGTCTTTTTGGAACAAAAAGTTCAAAGCTTGATAGAAATGAAGATGTAAAGCCCTACTATGTACATGTTGTCTTATTCCTTTTTCCTGCTGGAAGCTGCAACAGCCTCTGAGCCGTTTTTGCGTTTCTATCTGGAGATATATTTTTCACAAAAAGAGAAGAGCTTGCCAGAACCTTAGACAACAAAACTGATCGCAGTTTGCTGAAAATTAAGCCTGAATACAGAACTATTTAGTGTTAAATTTAATGAATATTTTCTGTGACAAAAAGTCAATCAAACATTTGTGCAAATGAGCAACAGAATGACTGGAATCAGAGGAAAAGGTCCCTTGAAGTCCTTCAGGATGCAGACCTGACCTCTAACCCCTTTTATCTCTTCTTAGAGGACACGCACAGAAACCCCACACAACCTTAACTTCATTAGCAATTAGGATGCACAAGAAATTGGAAATGTAAGACTAATTTCAGTTCGTCAGTGGGTAGCATTTCCTCGGTCTCAAAGCAAACCCCACAGGCAGCGTGCTCTCCAACGCCTGCTGGTGAAAAAAGAACGGCATAGTTTGAAATGGAAATGCTGTTGTGGTTGGCCTCCACACCCCACTATCATTTGTCTCAACCAAACCCACCCAGAAAAAAAAAAGAAAAATCACTTAAATCCAGGGGTATTTTCAATAAGTCCCCCCCACCTCCACCACCTTCCTCGTTCACTTTCACGCTCGTTTTTTTTTTTTTTTTTTTTGCGAGTGGAAAAGCAGCACGCTCTGTGGAATTTAGTCGCCCACGCACTGGGTCAGGACACTTGATTCCAATTAGATATTTTTCTTTGCTTTCTTGTTCTAGCCTGTCTGGGCCTCCTGCTTTCATCCCTCCCTCCTTCTGCCCTTCCCTCGCTGCTGAACTCTCCCCTCCCTTCTCCCCCACTTCCTCGCTCGTGTCCTCATTCTCTCAATCTCTATCACAATGTGCAGTTTTGTGAACCACAGTGCCCTTCTTTGCTTTTATGTGTTCTCTCATAGGCAGATTTCTCACAGCTTCACATCCTGTGTCCGTTTTTAAACTTTGACACTGTCACAAACTACCCATGAGGGCCGTAAAACACTCCGGCGAGGCGATTATAGCAGTCGCAGTCGAGCAGTTTTCATAATGACAGAGCCCGGATTTAGAGCGGCTTTAGAAGTTTGCAAATGGCCTTTGTTTCCCTGCTTGGCAGAGGATATTTATTAACCTATGCATCCATTTGATTACAGTGTGAGGTCAGTTTCATGCTGTGAACCTCCTTCTTCACATTTACTAATGATAGTTTTACCATGGAGAGCACACAATATGTTTTACCCGAGCCCAAGAGCCACATACAATACAACATCCAGATTATTATAATTAAAACATTCCACTTATCCTTTGTGTTCTATTTATTCATTCATTTGCTGTTCCTTTTCTGAGACCAACAAAATTAATACATTCTCACAGAAAAAGAGGTTTATTTTTTTCCCTTTGTCACATTTCTGAATATTTTTGAGTTTTCCAAAAGTATTTGTTCTCACAAACCTTAGTGTATTTTATCAGGATTTTGTGAATAAGACCACCACACAGTAGGGTAGTAATTGTGAATTGACTAGGCCATTCTTACACATGAATATGCTTTGATCTACACCGTTCCATTGTAGTTATGGCTGTGTGTTTATAGTTGTTAAACTAGGGGCATGCTGTGGTGGCGCAGGGGTTTAGCATGCCCCACGTTTGGAGGCCTTAGTCCTCGACGCGGATGTCGCGAGTTCGACTCCCGGTCCTGGCGACCCTTGCCGCATGTCTTCCCCCCTCTCCGTGCCCCTTCCTGTCAGCCTACTGTCGCGAAAAAGAAAAAAAAAGCGAGCCACTAGCGCCGCAAAAAACTCTTCGGAGAAAAAAATTATAAAAAATAAATAAATAAATAAAAAAAATAAAATAGTTGTTAAACTACAGGAAGGTGACCCTAACCTCTCCATCACCATTCATCGCTCCTTAAAGTCTGGCTTTCCTAACCCTGCTGAACAATGTCTTCCCCTCAGCATGATGCTGCCATTATCGATTTACTGTGGGGATGGTGAGTTGAATGTGATGGGGTTATGTAAAAGCACCTTCTTCCAATATTTGTTGTTTCCTAGATGGTTTGAAGCAAACCACAAAACCAGACTTTTTTCTTTCATCTCTTCTATAAATACCAGATTTATGGATTGCGAAACTAACACTCATTCAGCCAGTAGATTACATAATCTGAGCTGCGAGTCTCTCCTCCAGAGTTACCATGAGCCTCTTGGCTGCGTCTCTGAATAATGCTCTCCTTGCCCTGCCTCAAAGTTTGCTGCTGTGGTGTATGTTTTCCATTTTCGGATCATGGGTTTAATGCAGTTTTGTGGGATGTTCAAATGCAGTAATTTTGTTTTAATACCTAACTCTGATTTAAACTTCTCTCCAGCTTTATCTCTCACCTGCCTGGTGTTTTCCTAGGTCCACTTTATGTGGTTTTTCGATAAAGTTTTACAACAAAACCTCTGAGGACATCACTGAATTGCTATATTCTTATTCTCTGTGAACTAATTTCATGGCTTCTAAAGGCAATTGGTTGCACTGCATTTTAGTTATGTCACAGCCAATAGGGTGAAATGCATAGCCAAGTTGGCTATAGCAAATCTCAATAAAATACATTTAGATTTGTGGTTATACCATAAAAAATCATTGAAAAGTTCAAGGGGTAGAGATGTTTTTTCAAAGCACCATTTGTGACAGATTAATCAGCAATTAAAAGGAAAAAAATATATATTTTGGGGCACACAATAGGATGGTTAATGAATTGAATGTCAAACACTTTTACAGCATAAAGTGCTTTTAAGTGTGGGTTGGTGAGGGGAGTTCTGATGTGGCATCAAGTTCAATTCTTCATGGCTGAGGCCTCAAGACCTTCTCCATGTTGCAACGACGTTTCTAAAAGCCAAACCAACATACTATATATGTGTCAGCTGTATTTTGTCATGTTGCTGTACTAGACTGGGGAAATTCTCTTTTGTAGTTTGCCATTTTTGTGGTTGACCACAACAATAGAGCATTAAGAATATCCCACAGTTTCAGAGTTGGTTCATTGGGTTTTGCAGAAGGAAGGTTTGCAGTTGAATTTGTTGTTGAGCTGGAAAGGTTGAGTTTCTTGTTATGCAGTTGCTAGATAGAAAGGTCAATTGATTTTCACAGAAAAAGCTGAGCTTCACAGGAATCACCTCTGATCATCCACCTTTGATTAGTCTTAATACAGAACAAGATTAAGTTACTGCTGAGCCAGCTGAGGCAGAGAACTTATTCAGACTGAAACTCAAGGGGGATGAATTTGAAGTAAATGGATGATTATTTGTATTTCACTCACTAAACATGCAAATTGAAATACCAAATCTGTTAAGTCATGATGCATATTCAGATTGTGAGTAGGGATGCCATGATCACAACATCTCCGTTTCACAATTCCAGTCCAACCCATTTAAGATTAAAGCTTGTGACACTTAACCCACTGTAGGGTTAATAAAATGAAAATTGGATCCCTCGTTATGCTTTGCTGTCAAAAATTAGAGCAACTTAGGATAAAAACAAACAGCAAAAATACCCCTTACTGTGATGCCAAATTTAACAATTGTTCATAGGGCAGAACAGAGATCAGAACATAGTAACATTACTATTAGTAAGTACTGTGCATCACCTTCAAAAATGAAGATTTGCCAGTATTCACTTGGAACTGAATTATTCATTGTACGGGAAAGACGGAAGCTCAGTCCTTAGTCAAGGATAGCATCCATTCGGTAAGTCAAAATCTCATCAGATTGCCTCAGAAGGAATAAACACATCCAACTCATCCGGAAGATAATGTCTAAAGTCATGCCTCGACTTGATGTTGAAAGCAGATGGAGCTCTATTATGCATTTTCCAGATGACAATATTTACACACAAATCCAAAATAGTAACTTCCACTGTAAAACATCCCCTTTTAGATGAAATTATCTTTGGAGGATAACTATTGACATTGTTTTCAACCAGTCTGTGTAGTTTTTTTGTAGACATATTTTTCATGCTAAAAAACTGACACAAAAAACTAAAGTTTAGAGTAGGATAAAAATTAAAAGAAAGAATTTCTTTAAAGTCTTTCAGGACTTCACAGACAGGCAGGATTTTGTTTATCAGTGTCATCTAATCTAAATGGAAAACACATGGCTTTCGTCAACTTCTAGTTCAAATTTGTTTAAAAATTTGCCTGCAAAAATCTTGTTTCAGTGAACTTAAATTAGTTTAGAGGGAATGTTGAACCAACAGCTGTGTCATCCCAGAGAACCAGGACCACACAGAATTATCCTTCATGGACCCTCAAGGCCAGAACCATGCAGGAATGAAAGATCTACAGCTGGAGGAGAAGCCCAGCCTTGCTCTCTGCTTTTTTAAAAAGTACTCACTCTCCTTGAGTGTCTCCAGAGCGGGACAAACGCAACAAGGCAAGGCGACCCCCTCCGAAGGGTCAAGGAGAAACACAGGGACGCTTGGGGTGGGGGGCGGGTGTTGACTTCACAGGAGTTATCTGTCATTCACAGAAGATGTTGGCACCTTTAGAAGACACGCACATTTACGCCACAACACGCAGGAAGGAGAAACCTCTCGGCACACATTAGTGGAAAGGAAGCAAGGCCCTCGCTCCTGACACGAACTCTGCATGCCACAGAGGACCTCTCACATGTCTGCGTTTCTTAAGATAACCAGATTGAAAAGCTGCCCCCAGACAAGTGCACTCTGTCAAGGGCTCAGGGTCGTTTTTATGTCTCCCTTTTGCCGTCTGACGGAGACCCAGAAGGTCAAATCTGGAGGAGAGCTTGTTCACAACTGTTACAGTCTCTCGTGCAGCTACCAATTGGTGTGACAATGGCCGCATTATCAGTCTGCCTGTGTTTGGCTCCACAGATGTGCAACAGGCGATCTGTCTTAATATCCAATGCACACTGTCAGTGTGTTATGACCCGTCTGCAATGATAGGGTAAATTGAAATGAGTTTCTGTAGATCTCGCTGAGACATTAGTCCTTTAATCCTGGAGATGTTCTTCAGGTGATAAAAGGCCAACTTTGTGACTGTCTTAATGTGGCTCTGAAGGTTCAGGTCAGAGTCCATCACTGCTCCCAGGTTTCCTGCCTGATCGCTAGGTTTTAATTGTACTAGCTGAAGCTGTGCATTGACTATAGATTGCTCCTCTTTAGGTCCAAAAATAACAACTTCAGTTTTATTTCTATAGAACGTTCCAGAACAGCAGACGTCCAAGAAGTGATGTGATTGAGCAATGGTTTAACACATATTCTGCACCCAGTTGTTGAAATAAAACACATAAAGTGTAGACAACAACACGAGATTTGTGCACTTGATCATAACACAGAAAACGTGTTGAAAAACAACACATTTGTTTTAACAGTGCAGTCTGTTCCTGCTCTAAACTTATTCTTTGACAGTGTTAACTTGGTTATTATGTCTCATGGGAAACATAACCCTGTAAAACCTTGTATGTTTTTCACGTTCAGACACTGCATGGACAACATAAATTTTACTGATACTGAGAAATTAAGTTTATATACTAGGAAAAGCAATAATATTTCTATAAAACATAACATTTATTCCTAAATTCTAAAATGTGCTAAAATGAAGTACAGATGCATAACCTTGGGTATATTACTCAGCGTTTTGAAAAAGTTTTGTCCTATTTAAACCTCAGGCTTTTGCACTTGCAGCTTGTAAGTCAGCTAAATGGTTTCAACACATCTCAAAATAATTTGAAATCAATAATTTCACTGAAGAAAGCATAACCTAAAAGCAGAAAACAGCTTCAAGCATCCCCTAGTATGTCTGTCCAAGCAAATTCACCATGAAGCAGACTACAAAATGCCAGCGTAACACTAAATCTACCAAGAAGTAGGTGAGAATTAAGAAATGGAAAGTCCTGGGGCCTTTTGTCTGGATCTTATTGCCCCAGGACAATTTGATGGCCCAGGATGTTTGACATAGGTAGATAGCTTCAAAAACTTTCACAGAATTTGTCTTGGCCTAAGGAGGTCAAGTTGGAGTTTTTAGGGGGTGAAATGTATTATTTTTCCTCACTTTGATGATATGTTTTTGTTTGTCTTCCCTAGAATGAGTAAATCGAGGTTAATTTTTGATGTTAAAGCGCAATTAAATAAGTTTTCTGGAATAAAAATAATGAGATTAGGCTTCGATATGTGAATACTTTTTTGAAAGGAATAAATATTTATTAGGGTCCCTGAATTTTTTTCACATGACTGTAGATCAGATTTATGTGACTGTTTTTTAGTCCAAAGGAGATAAAGCTGTCATATAAAATTTGTGTTGCAAAAGTTATTTCATACTTTCTCATTCAACACAGCCACAATTTGGGAAAAACTCGACATACACTCATTTTGGGCATGTGTGTCCTATTAATTTAGAGCTTTAAAAAGTTTATTTTACAAAGTCCAACCGATTTTAGAAACATTCATCAGAAACTAGAACTAGTTTAAATGTATTTTCTTTTTTCTCTTGTGCACACTGGGTCAAAATTATACATACAGATTCAACTAATTACATGCATCCTCAGTATTATCTGATCAAATCAATCTTCACCAAACTGCATCCCAAATATTTGCGTTTTGTATCCATCGACTAGCTTCTGGTGCCAATCTGGCTGGCTGCTTGACCATTGTTCTTGGCATAATGAGAAGATACAATTTAAAGTGGTTGGTTTCTTGGCATAGACCATGCTTCTAAGCACAGTCCAAATAATGTTGATAGGTTTATGAGTAAAAAAACACATTATGTCCGAGTTCAGTCTGACCCTACTAATTAACTCTAATTAGAGGCCCAAGCCTGCTCAACATTTTCCAGCTACATTTTGTTGATTATTCTGACCGCACGGTGAGTCAATTCCAAATCTTCTGGGATGTGTGATTGATAGGAGCAGAGCAGCATAAAACTTCTGCAATTTTCTTTAAACTAACTGCTCCTATATTTAGACTAGTATAAATAGATTAACACATCTTTATATTGTGTGTTCTTGTTTAGTTTCTAATCTCTAGGAAAAATTTTTAATTTATAACTCCACCTCATATGCACAACTTGATGATTGAAACTTGCAAACCCCTGGGTGTTCTAACAGGACTACGCTCCCATACACTTCAAATGAGTCATAAAAGCCCCAGTCAATATGACATTCATGCCCATGATGAGTGTACATAAACTTCTGACTAGGACTGTAAATTTCCTAAAAGGTAAAACCTTCTTCTTGACTTGCTGTCTGCAGAACACCATCTGGAGAGTCGAATGCACAGACTAGCTGTTGCAAAGCCACGGTGGAAATATTTTCAAAAGCCAAGCGGGTATTCTGAGACATGCTGCAGGTTAGTCTCTGGGTGTGTGGAAGATACATGTTTATTTTGGACCTGAGTGACAAGTGAGCCCAGCGAAAGTTCAGACTTCAGAGAAAGGCGACATCACGTCAGAGCTCGCTCAACCGCAGAGCGAGCCGCTAACGAAGGCTTACTGCCACTAACGTGCCTAAAGTGTGCATGAGCTTTGACACCATCATCTTCAGAGGAGACCCACCACCCTGCAGTGGAGCTTGGCATCTCACCAGCAGAGAGGGAAGAGAGGGGTTTAAGTGTGGAGCCTGAGTGTACCTCATTCCAGTCCCAGAGACCACTTAAAAGACATTCCTCCTTTAACACAGCAGTTCAACAGCTGAGGTCTTACAAGTGAGGAGAGCAGTTGAACTAGTCAGGGTGGGTGCACAAGGCTGATATTTCTAGCCCTAAGTTTATTACAGTATTAGTCATTACTTGCCTCTTATAATAAAGGAACCACATGTGGAAAAGTTGGCAGAGCACACTGCAGCTAAAGGTGATATATGGACTGCAGAGCGTGATCACAAACTAATCACTTGTCCCATTGAGACAAGATATTGTCATTGTTGAAACTGTGGATGCAAAAAGAAAATTACAGTACATTGCTGTTAATTTTTTATTTTTTTATTTATTTTACATTTTTACCTCAAATGGCCTCGGTGTTTCAGACACTCACCAGCCATTTTATTAGATGCTTCTGTTTAATTGTTCACCACTCAAAGCACTTACTCATCTACACTTGGTAAAAATAACTTGCTGAACTTCAAACTGAGCATCAAAATGTGGCAGATTGGGGATTTTACTTTAAACAGGGCAGGATATTTGGTTCTAGACTTACTGCTATGAGTATCTCAGGAACCGCTGATCCACTCAGATTTTAGCGCATAAACAAATCTCTCTTTTACAGAGAATAGTTTAAAAAAAGATGGTAGGCTACAGTCAGTATTTGGTGTTAACAGCATAAAAACATTTTGTTGCAGCATACTGGTGGTGGCTGTTTTATGGGTAAGAGGCATATTTTCTTCCTGTAAAGTTGAATTTTCAAATTTGTAAGTTGCTAGTTTCCAATATACGTATATTAACACTGTCTACCAATCTGCCTAACAGAATCTGAAGTCATATTTCAGTGTTTCTATCAAAACATGATTTAGTGAATTGATTTAGGGTGTATTTTATAAAAATTACAAGCAAATTTCAGTTTAGCAAAATTCGACCCACAGGTGTGCAGTTCCTTAAAAATCCCTCTATCTCTAGTTGGTGAAGGTAATCGCTGTTGTCTTCTATTTTTGTTACAAGCAATAAACCTAAGCTCATTAAAACTCAATGCTGAGGTAGGAAATAAGTAAATGGAGAATTTTCAAACTTCTGTTATGCTACAATCAGGTTCAAATCAGGTTCCCATTTAATCTGAAAATGTATTGAATATAATATATTTTCCAGATCATAAATTAAAAAAGGGGGAAAAGTACAGAAAAAGATGTATATCCAGAGTTCATTAAACATTGCATCCATTCATCCTTGCATCTTTTTTTTTGAGAGAGAGACTCCTTATTGAAAGTTTGCAGTAAATTTATATAGCTTTTTTTATTCATAGCTGAAACATTTGGTAAAAAATTGTTGAAAGGTTTCAGAAATTTGGTCCTGGATATTTGTAGTAGAGGGCTGCACAGTGGTGCATTTGGTAGCACTATTGCCTTGCAGCAAAAAGGTCCTGGGTTCAATTCCCGGTGTCTTTCTGCATGGAGTTTGACTGTGCATGCATGGGTTCTCTCCAGGTACTCTGGCTTCCTTCCACAGTCCAAAAACATGACTGTTAGGTTAATTTATCTCTCTAAATTCTCCCATCTTGTGCATGGTTGTCTGTCCTGTCTGTCTCTGTGTTGCCCTGCGACAGACCGGCAACCTGCCAGGGTGTACCTCGCCTCTTGCCCAGAACCCTTGTCCCTCCCTACCCCACTAGGGACAAGGGTGTTAGAAAATGGATGGATGGATGGATGGATATTTTTAGTAGACATAGAGAATTTTGCTGTGATTACATTAAACAATTGTCTGCCAAAGGACTTTTTTAGTATGATCATCTGCATAAATGCTTTTCTTACAGAAAAAGGTTAACATTTGACTTTCATCCAGAAAAATGTCTCATACCAAATGCTTCATTTATGCTTCCAAGTAGAATTTTCTTTCTTCACTCTTCAGATATACACTGCAGAGTATTCCAACATTCACAAAGTTACAGAAAGCTTAGACTCCAGATGACTGTGATGGTAGATGACAGAACCACATACAATGTTTTGCACTCCTCCAAAGGCCTCCAAACTCTCCAGTGAAACATCTCTGTTGGCACTCTTACATACGTGTCTATAAAACATGTGGTTTTACTTTGCAGCTGATGATAGAGAGTTCCTCAGAGTGTTATGTCTAACAATTATACCACAGGGACACATTCTGAGGACGGTGCATAATGTCCATCTTGTCTGTAATGTAATTTAAAGATCTTAGGTGACCACTATGTCTATAAATAGGCCTTTCCATTTCTCACACGCACTCAGAGTACCTAGAGTGTGTAAATGCACGCCTTGGAGAAAACTCATAATAAACAGTAGACCTTGGTGTGAGAAAAAAAATGAGTAGCTGAGGTCACTATCTGGAAGAAAGTCCCTCTGGTTAATCTGACAGAGATGGTAGTTATTATGAGGACAGATAACACATAGAGGCATGTGGAAAGAATCACAATCACAGAGTCAAATGCACGCAAGCACAGGAACGCGACTTCCACCCTTCCACACATGCATTATGAGGCATCACCGCTTACAAACATAGCTGCTTACAGCAGCAATGTAGTTTCAACTTGCATATCTGCATAATGACTCATAAAATGCCATTTTCACACACATGCATGCACATATATATGTGTATATGCATTGAGCAGTATTTCCCTACCACAGTGAAGCAAGGACAGGCCAAAGCTCACTTTTCAGTCGGCGATGCTTTGAGTTCCAGAGGGGCGCACATGAAAGAGCAGCAGAATATAAAGGAGTGCCCAAGGATACACTGCGGCGCTCAATGTGAGGACAATTTAGCCCTGATGGAAAACCTGGATCAAAGGCCTGGCCTCCATAATTGCACATTCCCCAACAAACACAGTGGCATTTGAAGAGCGGGCCAGACCTCCGGACTCCTGAGACCCAGGTCGCAGACACAGGCAGCACCATTCCTTTCACCTTGCTATGTTCTCTGTCTCAATGTCTTGCTAAAAGATTAGAGAAATGCTTTTGTTCCAGGACTGCTCACAATTTCTCTTCAAATGTCACGATACAGACAGATAGCAGCAGCCTTTTGGGTTTTCTTCTATCTTTTGTTACTGTTGACCAAGTTATGGCCATTGCTGCAAAATAAAAGGACTGAATGCATGAACTGAGCGCATACTCATATAACCAATTAAAAACATTTTAATACTAAAATTTTGTTTTTTTGTGTCTCTCGTCTGCTCTTTAGCGGTACCCTAAATAGAATCTATTAGGTTTGCTAGCCTGTCAAGCATATACCATGGTCATTCAGCCAGCTTTTGAAACAGATGTTATGTACTTCTAAAAAATAAAATCAACATCTTTATAAAAAAAAAATATCAACACAAAATCTAGCTCCAGTCTACCAAATCTCCTCCAAACTATTTGCTTCACAAGCCATCATTTTCAACCACACTTTTTTCTTCCACTAAGCTTTTCTTTAATGTGCTTGGATATGATTTTTTATGAATAGGTCTTTGATGAGTGTCTGCTGGTTAATTGCAAACTTAAAAATGACTATTTTAAAACATCTCTGTGTTTTTTATATTTTAATCATCTTAGAAGCTGAATTTGATGCTTTTATTTGCTGTAAGCCACGATAATCAAAATGAACTAAACTAAGCACTTGAAATCTGTCACATACTGGTTTAACCCTTAGATAGAAAAGCTATGTGTTTGTGCCTTTTGCCTGCAAGAAGACGCAGGAACAGGAAATTGTTTTAAAACCCAAAGTTTCTTACTCCCTTGAGCTCTGCTTGTAGGTTTTCTTCCTGTTGAATGCAGGTCGAACCACCAAAATGCAGCTTAAGAGACTGTAAATCTTGCTTGAACATCTTCACTCTGCTGCAGGTGGGAGACCTCAGGATATAGTGGAATGTCTTGGCTCTCCTGCAATAAAAACCATAAACTTACAGAAATAAAATAGAGTTTGACATCAACCAGTTAAACGCTGGGTATCTTACAGGGAGAGTAGCTTGATATATAGCTTTGCACATGCCAGGAGTTAGTTTGCAATGTTTAAAAATTAATTCTGTCTGTTAACTTTGGTTGTTGTCTTAGAATATTGACTGTCTTTCTTTTCCTCCGTCACCGCTCTGGTGTTTGCATGAAATCTCTTCCAACACTTCACAGACACTGAGGCAAAACCAACACTCTGACAGCTCGATCCACAAGAGCCTGTGAGTGCTTACCTCAGGACTTTGGATGGTTTTATGTTGCGTCTAGACTTTAATAAGTGGTTGTGTTTTCCTGAACACACACCCCAAATCTACCCTGAAAGTCCTATGTCGATGCTTTAATAATAAAATATCATCTGAATGTGTTGTGGGGTTCTACTCATATAAACATGTTTCTAAGAAGCCTGAATGTGGTAAACCTACAAAGACTGCCCTGTCATCAGAAATATTCCTCAGTTTATGTGCTTTTCTTTATGGTGCTACATCCCTGAAGGTTGAGGTTTTTGTGAGCTTATGTATGTAAATGCTGTAACTCAGACTAAATAAGCAGAACAGTCAAAGTTCTACTTTTTGGAACCCCAGTTGGAGCGCTGCGCAGAATCTGCACCCCTGCTCTTAAGACTGCTGGGTGGACTAACGCCTGACAGCTTATTCAACTCCCTCCACACTTGTTAGAGAATCGGGTAAAAGATAGATAAAAACACTTCAAAGCTTAGAAATAATTCTTGGCTAAAGGGGAAAAAAAACTGTTTTTGATATAGCCATGAGAAAGCCACTTTAGTAACATGGCAGAATCAAGAATAATACCAAGATTTCTGAGGTTTAGTATGACAAAAGAGGCCAATTCACCAAGATAATGCTTGATTTCAGTCATTTGAGTCTCTGTGGCAATAGAGACTCAATTAGGGATTCAGTTTCATTAGAGTTCATCTTCAAGTAGTTGTCACAGAGCCACCGTTTGTATTTGATGCTACTAAAGCATTTGATCAAGGAGGGCAACTGTAAATATTCAGTTGACTTCAAAGAACAGCAGAAAATCTCATCAGCATGAAATGAAAAGACTCATTAAAACCTGCCTGATTATTTGACCTAGGGCGAAACTGTACAAAAACAAAGATTAGGCCCCAAACCTGGCCTCTGTGGTACCCCACATGCCAGGTTTTCATATCTGGGACAAATAGTGGAAAATAGCAGAGTAACTCCTTTTCACTTACTGCATTGTTATAGTGTAGCTCTTAAAATAGCTGAATTGTTACATAGGTCTTTGGTGGCAGCTTAGATCCATCATAGAGCTCCCTTATGGAAATGTTATTAATGAATGACCTGTCAAAGCCAGCTTCCATCATTGTATATTTGAGTTGCCCATACACACCCTAGTTGATTTCCTACTGATTCTTTAAACAAAAAAAAAAATGGTTCTGTAGTTTTCAAAAAATTACCAAATTCCAACTTGAAACTAAATTTTAAAGGTTTGAATTACGTGGGATCCAGTGGGAGCTGAACTGAGTTCCCATGAAGAGGGTCCCATGAAGGCAGTAAAATTATTCAGCAGTGAAGGCCGAGACTCATGTGAATCAAACCACAACAAACAGCAACACTTGAATTTAAAATTTTTCTCATTATGTCTGCAAACAGAGTTATTTCTTTGGATCTACATGGAGGCCTGTCCGTGATGAAAAAAACAGTTTTTCTGCATTATCTGAAGTTTTTTATCTAAAAAAAATATTTAAAACGTCATATGGAAACTTGGAAATATAATAAAAAGCAAATAATGGTATCCACCTCGTGTGAATAGCTCATGACTTTGGTCATAGATTGATAGATAAATTGATGCACATCCATCAGCCATTTGTGTCCCAGTATCTCCACTAACCAGATAAACCATTAAATATCTGCTTCTCTGGGGACTTCAGAGTGTATTTTCCAATCTGAGTTCCTCTGACAGCACTGACCCATCATTAACCTGCAAAAATTTTCTCTGGTGAAAAGCGGGACATATTGAATTTCCCCTTTTCTGACATTCAAGTTCAAAGCAGTAATAGTGAGTCGGTAGACAGGTCCAAGAAAATAACCCAATTTAAGGTAGGCCAAGGTTTGGATATGTTTCATTTCTCTTTGAGCAGAAAATGAAAGGAAAAACATAACAATCTTTGTTTAAATATTGGTCCTGTTTGGTTTTGTTAAAATAAAAATGGAAAGGTGAAAATTACAAGACGCAGACCGTCTACAGTTTTGACATGTCCATAGTATCCAACTTACTCCAATGGCTGATCACTGCTGAGATGAAATCACAGATGGAAAACAGGAGGACATTTGCTGCTAATCAAGTGCTGACTGGAAGTTCATGTGTATTAAGCTTCCTCTCTTAATGCATATAGTGCTTTGCTATGATACCCTTAAACTCTTGCACATTTTGTCACATTAAAACCACAAACGTCAATGTAAACTCCAGATCAACTTGAAAAAAGACGGAGTTGCAAATATTCACATCTCACATTACTTGGTAATAAGCAGGTTCTTAGTTGAGCTTCAAAATACACAAAGAGGAGAGAGGAGACAAATTATTTAAAACTGCATTTAACAGGTTGTTTATTAGCTGACAATGACAATGACCCCACAAAACCCTGCAAACAGAAAATAGTCCAAAATGACCCTGTTGTGTGCATAGATCTAAAAATGTATGCAACAACTTTACCAACTCCCAAAAATCTGGTGAGATGGAGATTCCACCAATACTTTAAATACTAGGAAACAACTTGTGTCTGCTTACAAAGTAATTTTCTAAGTATATGAAATGCTTCTGAAGTTCTAATCTCATTAGGTCATGTAGTTCCACCTTTGATTTTTAACAGTTCACAAAATTGTTTAGTGGTGCATGATTTGTGTTTCCAGTGTGAAAGACTGACTCTTGTGTAAGACACTTTTGTACAAGTTACCATCGGTCTCCTCACATACAACACATGAGATCCTCTGGCTCAACCACGTCTTGATTTTTGTGTTCTGAGGAACTTTGAGGAGATCAAAAATGATCTTAATATCTTGGCTAAACACAGAAAGCCGTTTGTTTTTGCCATCAGTTTGAATGTATAAAATCACAAGATGTATGCGCAGAAATGGACTTTTTAGGCCTCAGGTGATAAACTTTTGATCAGATGAAAAACAGCCTCCCTTGATTTTTTATATAATTATTTTGTCCTGAAATATACATTTCTCCTCAGTTTTAACAGTTTGTAATGTATTAATGTTGGTGCCAGAGCACCACAAAGTATCACCTAATTATGAAGTGACAGAAACAAAGTTATTATTTATCTTTTACTCTGATACCTAAAAATAAAATCCACCCCAACCTTCTTGGATGCCACTTCATCTGCCATTTTTCTTCTTGAAAACAAGAAACGAGATGGCAGCAAATGTAATTTAATTGCCAAATTAAAATATTTATTTTATATTGCTCTTTCAACATATTTAAAAAAAATTGTTCTGTGTCGTCTCAAAACGGCTGTAAATGTTTAGCTTTAAACTGGTGGCTTCGTTGGGCTTGTGGGATATTTGTTTACCCAACTCACGAATAAGAGTAATATTTGCAATATTTTGAGGTACAAACAACGTCCTGTGGGTGTGTTAGAGGGTGTGGGAGTGGTGACCGGCAGTCAGCTGGGCTGTGGTTACGCAAGTCGGTGACCACAGCATTGGGAAACCGTAGCACAATAGTAAATGCGTAAGTCGTGAATAAACTGTGGGATGTTGGGGGAGAGACTGAGGAATTACACATAGTGATGATGATGATCCTGTTGACTCAAAAAGGTTAAGGTCATATTTGCAGACTTTTTTTAATGTTGTGTTAAAACCATTCTAGTCAGCAGTAACATAAAGCACTACAAAGCAAACATGCCTTTAGTGTGGCTGAGGAAAACATACTTGTGGACGAACTTTTCGGACAGAATGTGCCCGCACGCCTTGCCATATCAAATCTAATATAGCCCAGCTAAATTGGCTTCAAATAAATTGAGCCGCTTTATTTTGCTAAAGGCGTGAGAATGCACCAGTGGCGGAAAAACAACTAACTGTGTAATATGTCCACAGTAAATCATCAGACAGATGTTGAGTGAGGCAGTTTAAAGTCACATTAAAAAATGATTAATGCTGGGACATGACAGAGGGAGAATTAATGAACGATCCAATCATATAAGTGGTTAAACAAACCGCCGAAGACAGAGAACACCCTTCATTCAGCCGCTGAAAGACAGCAGCAAATATGTGACAGCGCCCTCCCTGCATAGCAATCATTGCTATCATGCAACATCTCCACGGAAAACTAATCAAACTGTAAATTACAGATGTTCGGTTGTGTACACAAAGGACTGAGTTTGTCTAATTAAAAAAGAAACAATGATTAGTCTGTGGGACATCGCAGTGGAGAGTGAAGGTCCATGCTGAGCATCTTGATGAAAAGCTTCATTATTCATCTGTTTATACTGCAACACTGGGACTTTGGGTCCCCGTCCGAAAAGGCCCGGACTGCACTGCTGACTCTGCAGCAATCAGCTGTATGCTGCAGTGTGGAAATTGGCTGTATATTATGAAAAGATTACAATCTAAGCAGTGTGGTGTGTGCCCGTAATTCATGCCATATCCTGTGAGGCTTGGGGTTAAACAGGCAGGACTTAGCAACATGAACAAGACTTTCAATCACGGGGAGGCCCGCAAGGATAAGGAGGGGGAAATTCACCGCTGGCGCTGTTATGTGAGGCATATTAGTTGGGACAGAAATGGAACCATTATTTTAAAGAAAATGTGTTGCTTCATGACTGTAATTTTACATGTGAGGTGTGCTTTATGTTAGAAATTACGCTTTTATTGAATGTTTTAGTGCAGAAGCAGAATGATGACTTCAGCAGGCATCAGAGGGAGTTGGAAGTGCACAGGGCTCAGAGTATGGGGTGATTGGGTGTGTGTTTCTTTTAGGGCAGCAGTGGCAGTCCCCCTTGGGGTTGTTACATTTATGGGCCAGGGAGAGGTTCAAATGGACCGACATTCAGATCCAGCTTTGGATTCTTCTATGCAGCACTGGAGAGTTATAGACTGAAACACTAGTCCAGCTCATTCCCATTGTTCTTTACGGCCTTATCCACTCTGCAGTCTCCAGTTGCTGTTGCTATAAGTTTACTGAATTCAAAAGAGAATAATTATGCTATGAAGCCGTGTCTCATCCATCTGTGGTCCCTACATCACAGTGTAGCGAAGCAAACAGAGGACAAACCGAATTACTTTTTCCCACCTGCAAAACTCTTTACACTGCTTAAACTATTTCACAGATTTTACACGATCTGCCCCAGATCATGTAATATCTGGGGCAGATTTTACACGATAGATCAATACAAATAGGCATAATTGTAAAGAGCAAAGAGCTTTTATAAATAAAAACCTGAAAAGTGTGGCATAAATTTGTATTCAGCCTCTCAACTCAATACTTTTTTATACCACTTTTGCTGTGTTTATCAGTGTTGTGCTGCCTGTTCTTCTTTGCATAAATGCTGTGAGGATCAGCTTTCAAGTCCAACCACAGATTATCAATTGGTCACTAATGGGAAGATGTCAGTCAAAGCCTTCCTTTCACTGCTGAAGTAAAGTATCCACACAGCATGATGTTGCCACTACCATGTTTCACAGTGGGAATGGTGACTTCAGCGGTACCCTTGTATGTTTTAGCATGCAGGCCACAAAGCAAACAAGCAAACATGAGGCAGACTATGCTCTTCTTTTTGGCCTGCCTGAACTCTGAAACTCCACATACTAAAACATGGTGGTGGTAGTGTCATGCTGCAGGAATGTTTTTGTTCAGAAGGGACAAAGTCATTCAGGCTTGGGGATAAATACCAGGCAATCTGGGACAAAAACATATGAGAGTCCGCAAAAGATTTGAGTTAGGAATGCTGGTTTAGGTTCTGATAGGAAACAATCTCAGGCTTACAGCTAGAGCTACATTGGATTGGTTTAGATCAAAGCATTTTTGAACAGCCTAGTCAAAGTCCTGACCTAAATTCTACAAAGAAATTGTGACAAGACTTAGAAATTGATGTTCACAGATGCTCTCCATTCACCCAAGCTGAACTTGAGCTACTTTCCAAAGAAGAATGAGCAAAAGATGTGCAAAGCTGGTAGAAACTTGCAGCTGCATTTCCAGCAGAACACATAAAAGTTTGTTCTGTGAGGCACTGTAAAAGACTTTTATGGACTTTGTGATTTATGTTTCCTGATTACAACTAAAAATAATCATCAGATGGTAAGCTTTGGCAGGGCCTGATTGTCTGTGATAGTCTTGCTGAAAGAAAAACCTGTGGCGTCCAGCTTTAAGACAAGTGGAATATCTTGTATGAGGATGGAGGGATGCGGGCCAGCTGTCGTTCCGATCCAACCATTCACATGTGTGGGTCCAGACAGATCAGGAGTGAGGGAGGGTTTGCTGCTGTGAGGCTGCTCCACCTAATCCCATGCTGCATTACTCACCCAGTCCAGTCAAACGGCCCACAGACGCGGGGACTTCCCCTTCCCTCCGAAGACAGAGAGGAATACTGTATTGCTTCATGCGGCGCTGAGGTAATATCATTACTTCAACCAAATGCTGCAAAGTCTAACCTGTACATTGTCTCAAGTGTCTAAACTCCATGGTGGGAGAGTAGATAATAAACTGTGACAGAGTAACACTAATATGTCACAAGGAATATTGAAGATATAGCATTACAATAATTTTAGGATTACGGTTGCACGTAAATACTTTCCAGTCTATGCAACTATGGTTGCTTTTACTGGATCATTTTAGTAAAGTTCATGTCTTGTCTACAGCGAAGAATATAAAGCGAGACATTTAGTTCCTGATAGATATCAATCCAATCTTCTTTGTGGGAACTCCATGACGTGGGTGTGCAACAGCTCCACAAAGTATTGTCTCTTGCACACAACTCTAAAATGACTGCTATCTGCTTCTGCCCCCACTCCTTTAACACCTTCCGGGTTTTCAAAGGTGTCATTTCTTTAAAGAAAAAAAAAAGGAGACTGAAAAACAAACCCAAACACGACAGGCGAGCCATGTTCATAAAAGTGCTCATATTTGTCGGGATACAGCCCATAAAGTCGGCCGCCTCTCATCGTATGCATTTCACACAGCTATAATTGTGCGTAATTGCTGTGCTACCTTTAAGTTAAACATAAGGGAAGGATCCTCTTCAGCAGCTTAACAGTGAGGTATGACTGCGTAATGAGTCCAAACTGGTTCTGCTCTGACATATTTCCCATGATAGGTAAATATGAACTTGAAGCAAAGCAATGGGGCTATCTGTGAAAACAAGCAAAGCCATATATTTTACTTGGAAAAACAGCGATCAGCTGTATCAACACTGGTCCTCCTACTGCAGCCAGCCACATCAAGTGAGAAACTGTAGAGTCTGGAGGCATCCTCTGAGCACAAGCACAGACCTGAGGAAAACATCGTCCGTCAGATCAGGGGCTTTCTGGACATATCAGGGTTTAATGACTAATCCCTACTGATTTTAACTGTTTACTCCTGATAAATGTTCAGACATAATAAGATTTTAGCAAAGAGAAACAGCTATGGGAGCTCTTAATTGTTGCTGTGTGTTCAATGGCGGTATTATGATAGTGAGGCCGGTCCAACTTTTCCTATTGCAAATAATCTGTGTGCTGTTTGCACTGGCACAGCTGTTTGCTTCTCCTTTTTTCAGCTGTCTGTGCTCTCCCTCCTTTCTCCCGGTTTGATAACATAATACTCCAAGCATGTTTCCAAAGGGTCATAAAAAGAGAGGGAGCCGCTATCTGCCCTTTGATTGTGCAACAAGCAGATTTAAACACATCCTACAAACCTGGAACCTTCTGCCATCCCATGTTTTATTTATGTGGGGGGGGAGGTTTCCACAGTTCTTACTGATTTCTTCTATTTCTGCTTTTTTTGTTAAATTTAAATGCTTAAATTCATCAAATGAATTGTAATATCTGGGGAACATAACCTGAGTAAACATAAAATGCCGGTTTCAAGCTAAACTGCCCCTTTGTGAAGAAGTAATTAGAAGAAAAAGAAGTTTTTTAGTATTGGCAAAATTATTTTAACTACGACACACTGAGGGGTTTGCAAATATGATCAACCTGATTAAAATCACTTCATCGATCATGTCCAGACTTTGTCTAGGCCTTGTTCAGAGTAAGAAAATGTGTTTTATTTCTTCTGTTGGTCAAGTAATCACACAAGCAAATCAGGTATGTCTATACTTGCACTAAAACCCATGTTGTCTACAGTACAGCCAAACTATTCTGGTTAAGCCCGTTTTCATCTGATCACAGAAACTAAACAGAGTCAGGCCTGGTCACTACTTGAATGGGAGACCACCTCTGAATGGCTGAAATCCAAGTGCTGTAGGCATTTCTGTCTTTACCACCAAAGGGTGTAAAATGCCGGTTTATTGCCTAAACCAGCAATAAAATGCCAGTTAAGTTTCTTTCAAAACTTTTGTGATTTTGAAAGAAACTTGTAGCATTCTATATTACTGCAGATCTGGAGAAGCCTCTGACTGTAGAACAGTCTCATAAAGAGGAATCCTTTTTGCACCATCATCTGCAGAGGTTCCACAGCAGGCCTCAGAACAGAACCAGCCTTCTGTAGCAGGTCATTGAGTCTTTTTAAGTCCCTGGTTATAAGGATATTTTCATATAGGTCGTGGTTGGTTTGAGGTTTTTTTCCCCTTAATTAATGAAAATATGATTTTAAAATATATAGTTTTAAACCCAAGTTATCTTTGTTTGATAATTACAATCACTTTGATGGTCTAAATCACTAAATACAACAAAAAATAACAGAAACAGAACATATTCACAGTGCTGTATGTGTGCAACTGGTTTAATGTCACACAAACTGTTCGAAGCACAAGTAGATAGTTTATGGCTTCAAGTTTCATAATGTTTCATGTGTGCATCCATGTTGGATTGTGAACTCAGGGTGGCTTAGGGACTCATATGGAAATCTGTCTTCTTTGTATGTTCGGTTTTGTTTTTTACTTGGAATGTTCTTACTTAACTTTATGTTTGATCTGACTGATTATATGTTTCTGGACAGAAATTGGATCTGCTTTTAAAGGGCTCTAAGAAATTTGTTTGGAACTTGCAGCTTTATAAATAAATGTTATTCTATTACTTTTTCTCAAGTAGATGATGTCTGTTGGATATTCTGTGAGCCTGTGAGATTGACTGAACTGCGTGGATTGCAAAACCTCTTGGGACATGCAGCACTGCTTATCAAACATCTGATGTTGTGGTTGGATATTTCTTCTTGTTGTAAATCCTTTTTAATGATCTCATTGTGATTTTAAAAGAAACTTGCATGAGTCAGTGACATGCCCACACATGGCTCCCCACAGGGATCTTATTAATGAAACCATTTGCTGCATTGCATTTTTAAATCAGAAAGAATCTGAATATTTCAAAAGCCAAAACCAAGAACATTTTGTCATACTAAAAAACCTTGGGAATATCTTCTTGATATCCTCTTTTTAAATGCTCCTCCCCATTCCCAGGCCAATATACCGCTTGTTTTGACAACTTGACAACTATCTGTCATCCTGCATGGGAATGAGGTAAAAACATGCGTTTTATTCTCTTACTATCATTTGAAAAAATAAAAAATAAACGTTTTTTTTTTTGTTATTTTCCAACATTGCGGATACTTGATAGCCACAACCAGCTAAATGCTGTTCACCACACCTTATGGAAACACACCCACAGGACATGGTTTATACCTCAAAGTATTAAAAACATCATCCACATCCATGTGCTGGGTAAACAAATATGTCACTGGCCAAAAACCTTTGAAAAAGCAACAGCTATACTGCTGAAAAACAGCAGACTTTTTCTGTTTGTTCTCCCTTATTGATTTATACTCGTTAGAGTTTGTAAAACTTTGCTTTGACTTTAACTAGAACTGTACACTTTTGTCAAATAAGACTAAAAATTTCAAACTCCACCATACCTAACCACTGTTAGGTATCTGTGATGCGGTGGGGCTTTTTCTTCTACGGAGGCCCTTAAAAATCTTTTTAAAGTGTGCCATCATGAACTGTCTGAAATGCCAGACGGTCTTAAATAAAAATCTCAGTCCCCAGAACTAAATGCTTAAAAAAACTGGGGTGAGCTGAAGAGAGGAGAGAAAAACAGTGGACCTATGACAATCTGGAAAATCTCTCCAGATTATTTATGGAGATTGTGCAAAAAACGACCATAGGCAATGGATGAATAAAATGTGCTCACAATAAAGGCAGAATTTTTCTCTTTTAGATTTATATTAAGACTTTTTAACACTTCTTTACCAGGGGTGCCAATAAATGTAACTATATAAACTTGCCTTGCCCTTTAAATGATGTAATGGGATTCCAAATCCAATAAAGAGAGACATTTTTACTGACTTTGTTCCACCTCCCTGTAGGACCCACTGCACAGCAATGAATAGGATAAATTAAAACTTTGTTAGACCGTAAAGCTGTTCTGTTGCCTCCACAATGTATGTGTCTGTTAGAAGTGTAGTGATGCATTTGGAGGATCAGAGAAGATTCCCAACTAATTGATGCAAAGAAGGTTTTATTTTGCGTAAGTTCTAAGAGGTGGGACCCCACATTTCACCTCCAAAAATGATGGTCATTTCTGGTTGTGTACTCATCTTCCTCATCAGCAAAGCAGCTTCTGTAAGTGTCGGCATTTTTGAGCGAGTTTCTGATCAACACCCACTGAAGTGAACACTGGGGTGTTCACTGAAGCAATAAAAAAAAAATAAAAAATGCGTTCAGATTTTGAGTGATGCCACTGGCAAATAGGCATGACAGCACACTCGGTCCCATGTCTGCAGGCGGTGGTCTGCAGGGGCTCTGTGTTTTGTTTCAATCATCAAAGCTATTGGGTTAGGGATCTTTTCTCTCTGCCTATCTCTCAGCAACACTCATGGCCACTCGGACCTTGAAATCTTACTCCGGTCTGCTGAGAGGAGTGGGCGGCTGGGCCAAAGAAACGTCTCCCTGGCCTTGGTCGGCGCTGCCGGGGGTCACACTGGCATTCTTCTGTTACACAAAAGACTTCTTCAAGTGGCCGTGTGACAATGGGCTTTAGATCAGTGGAGCGTTATGATTACTGGGCAACTTGAATGCATTCTATCTTAAGTGAGCCAGAATTAATATGAACTTTTTCATGTGTTTCTAAAGCAAACCTGCTTGTAGCATCCAGTAACTTTCAACAGACATGCATTCTGTATCAACAAGACAAACTGGGGTTCGTTATGAGCCTGTTAATAAGCACAGCCCCTTGCTTTCAACCTTAAGTGCTAACATTATGTCACTCACAAGCCCCTCATAATGAATGTGCACAAACCACGTCTTCACAACGGCATTGAAGCATGATTTCACAAGACAAGCCTTTAACTGCACACAAAGGAATGTCAGATGTGCTGACACAAAAGATCTCCTCTTTTTCTCCCTGATTTACAAAACGTATAACGCACTGAGGGGAGTTGAGACTCTCATGCATTAGCGCACCACAATAAAATGCATTCAGAGACTCTGATTGGGGTCGAATGAAAAACATTATCAAATAAAATTAATTAAAACAAGGCGGTGAGTCTTTAGCTTCCAGACTGCTTTTGTTTAGCTGTCGTAAACAGAGTTAGCGGCGTCTGTCAGTGAATTAAGAAAACGCTGGGCCCCTTCTACTGCGGCGGCCTTGATTCGTGGATCCTGTGAGGCCTGCCAGCGCTTTGCTCTCACTCAGCATGAACAGACTTGGCCGGTGACAGATAGGCAGCCTCTTGTCAAAACACCTTCTGCTTCTGCCAGCCTGTAGGACGCATGCAGAAAGGTGCATTAATGTCACCATTTGTATATTTCTGTGCGTCACAAATTTATTCTGCATTTTATGCAAGAATTTAAAACTTCAACATTTTTATCAGGATTTCATATGATAGACTAATGATAATTGTACAATTGTGAAGTGGAAAGAAATATGTTTACTTAAAATAGCTTGTCATACCTTTATGTTTAGCCCCTTTTACTTTGATACTGCAAAATAAAATGTTCCGCAATCAATTACCTTTGATGTCACAAATAAGTAAAGTGTAAGTGTTGAATGACCTTGGCACATCTGCACACCTAAAAGAACATTTATTCAAACAAAAACCTGAAAAGCTCGTGGTAACTCTGGAGGTGATGCAGCGGTCTACCGCTCAGGTGGGGCAATCTGTTGACAAGAAAATTATTAAATGTTAACTCAACAAATCTGTCAAGAAGAAAGCCAGTTTTGACAGAAAGCAAATGGAAGTCCCATTTGAATTCTGGCATAAGCCCTACATTAAAACACAGTTTTGGCAGCATCATACTGTGGGATGCTTTACTTCAGTATTAGATGGAGCTACACACAAGAGGAAAATCTGTTAGAGGGTGCAAAAGACTTGAAGGGTGAAGGTTCACTTCCCAGCAAGACCCTAAACATGCTGGTAGAGCTACAGTGGAAAAGTTTAAATCAAAGCATGTTCGTGTGTTAGGATAGCCTAGTCAAAGTACATAACCAAATCCAATTGAGAATCTCTTGTACTGATGCGCAAATTGATGTCTACAAATGCTGTCTTTGCACTATTTTGCAACAACTAAGTGGTTCTTAGTTGTTGCATTTCAAAACCTTTGGGCCTTTTTTCCTTTCATGTATTATGTGGTGGTTTGTGTTGGACTGCAACATAAAATTGAGGTACAAAACACTGAGATTTGTGGTGGTGACATGACAAAATCTTGAAAAGTTCAAGGGGTATAAATACCTTTCCAAGGCAATGTGTGACAGCATGTGCAATATATCAACGGAGCAACCCTGCCTCTCTGCTGTTCCATAAAAAACAGCCATGTCCAGGCAAGCATTGTTATTTTGCCATCAAACATAAAAGCTGCTGCAGGTAAAGGCATAAGTTCTACATTTTAGTTTCACAATCACTCTTTATTGCATTATGTTTAATTTGTTAGCCATGAAGCCATTTCATTTTAAAGTTGGAGCCCATTTTGTATGGGTTGACCACAAAACCAGGCTACAGAGCCAGTGTCTAGTAAATAGAAAACCTCTTTGAAAAGCAATGTGTTCAGTTATCTGAAAGCTTATGAAACTTCACACTAACATTTTTATTGGAATATTTGAGGTAACTCTTTATTGTATTTATTTATACTGAAGGGTGAATGATTCACTGAGTTGGAGACTTGATTTATAGATATCTAAGCAAAAACAGCTGAAATTAGCAGATCAAGACAAAGAAAAAAAATCAGGCAAGTAGAAATTACTTATAACTTTATTAAAACTAAATAGATAGTATTCTGAGAACAAGCCAGTAATCCAGGCTATCAATAAGGAACAACAGTGTAATCACAATGTGCTGTCTCTATGGTACCCACACTTGTATTGCCTCTGTGCTGTTTGTTATCATGGTGTGTGGAAACATTTCTCCCCACACTGACAGTTTTATGACTGCTTCACAGCATTTTGAGAGTCAAAGCCAAGACAGAGTAAAAGACAAGATAATAAAGCCTCCTGTTGCCTCTTAAAACCCGGTAAAATTTAACTTTTCTCTGGTTTATTGATTATGTTTCATATGTTACAGGAGTGTTGTAGTTTCACAGACTTTAGAGACTAAATTTTACCTCCATGAAAGTTGTTCACTTAACTGAATGGAGAGCATCTAGGGGAAAGAGATTCCAATCATGACTTTGACTGGGCCATTCCAACACACGGAAATACAGTGCTCAAGTATTTCTGAAGACAACTGGGTGCTATGAATTTTATTTAAGAATATCAGAGCAAAGGGGGACAAATAGAAGTGCATGCCTTGATTTTCAGGATTTTATTTGTAAATAAAAAAATAAAACCATTCATCATTTTTCTTCTACAATTACTGGCCACATGGTTTTAATCTAGAATGCTGATTCCCAATAAAATACCCTGAAGCTTGCAATGAAACAAAATGTAAAAATGTTGAAATTATATTAAATTCTCTTCTCTGGGATTTTTTTCTGTTTACAACAATTAGTGCAAAGTATTGGTGCACAATTGTAAAGAACCTTGAAAAACTTCATCTCTTCAGTTAAACTATAACTACTTCTAGTTATACATCAGATTGTTGTTGCACATTGGGATATGGATCGTTTAGCACACTATGCTTACTTTCAACATATCACCTGTTTGCTTTTTATCATGCAGAATAAAAAATGTACTCTCTTCCAACTTCCTTCTTATCTCTACTGTTTTCCCCTCCCTGCTTGTTTTTCTCTGTTCATTTCCTCCTCCCACCAGGTGAGATCCACGTTATATGTTCACACAGCAAGTCTGGATGGTCATTACTGATTTTTTGCTGAAATAAATTCAGATTTTTTTATTTTTTTTTGCTTTTATTTAATGAAAGCAAAAAAAACTATAATTAATTAATTAGTTATTGGCTGGTCGTTCAAGTTACTAATTTACAACGGCGTTCTAGGGACATAGATGTTCTCCAGTGAAGCAGACTCTTCAAAGAAAAAACATTAAATTATAAAATTATGAGAATAAAGTTAAATTAAAAAATAACAGTCATAGTAATACCAGAATAAACTCGATAATGTTTTGGGAATAAAGTCATAGTATTATGAGAATAAAGTCCGAATAGATAGATAGATTTAGATAGATATTTCTATCTGATATATAGGTCGCATTTCTATATATGGGCAAAACAGTGGACTTACCTGCTGTGTGAATAGCCTTTAGTCTAATTAGCCAGCAATTTCCTCCTTAGTGCTGCTCTGCACACCTGCAGCTGATTCTCCCCTGGTCAGGTAATCAGCTTTTTAAGCCAGGCTCAAACTTCCATTCACTGCCAGCCTGTTGACCTAGCATGGTGATTCTTAGCTCATGTCTTCCTGTTGAAAAGGGAAAAAAATCTTAAGTAAATTTCCTTTATTTTAGTGTTCATGCATTCATCATAAACTAATAAAATCAATGCATTAATTAAGAAATGTTAGCTTTTATTAATCATAGTTACAGTGGACCCCCATCTAGTCATTGTTCAGTTTTCAGCATTTTTTTTTTCTTTCACCACACTATTATTATTTTTGAATTAAACAGAAACTAACTTTTTGAAATGACATCAATTGAGTGTTAAAGTATCTAAAAATATTGTTGCTGTGAACTATTCTGTGCCACCAAGCACATTTACGCCTTTTTGTATTGTGATTTACCAAGTGTGTTTACAAAAGCCTTAAAGTGACAACCCTAGAGAACGGCTCATTAGTTTAACATTAACAGGTAGTTGATTTGCTCCAGTGAAGCAGACCCTTCAAATATTCAGCTGTACCCATTAACGGAGCAGTTCCCACATATTTCCACGTTATGCTCTGGAAGGTGACCGCTTCCGACCCGACTAAGGTCTGTAAACAAACTCGACACTGTCCATAATGTGTTGGGCAACAGTCATTACACTGACACACCTCATGTTGGCACTGGGCCTAAGCCAGAGATTAAATATAATTAGAGAAGGGTTTATCGTTATATAAAGTTACCTGATCTCCTTTTGAAGTATTTTATTGTATCTAATTGTATTTGAGGAAACATCATGACTTTTCCCCCTTTTTGAATTAAAGTAAAACCTCTGTGTATTTTAGTATAACTATGCAGCAGAATCTGCTACTAAAAATGTAAAGTTAAACAATTTTTCTATTTTTTTTAGAATTACCTTAAAGTATGTAAGAACATATGAAATATATGGACATCCGAGTGATAAAATAAAACTACAATAAATCACTTCACAACCTTTTCCGCTTTTATTCTGACCTATAAATGTTCAGACCTTTAAATACTTTGTTAAAGAAACTTTTAATTCAGTTGTACCATTCAGTCTTTTTCTGAAATTTGTTCCTCTCCATCCTAACCATGGAGCCATGGTTACAAAGGACCAAAAGAATTTCAGTCTTCAAAGGTAACAGTCAGAAAGTGGGGACCAAATCTTCATACTATATCAATCATATTTCAGGTTCCTCAGATTTAAAATAATTTATAGCAGGAGTTGAAATCCTGAAGCCTGGATGTTGAAACAGAAACCAAAGTGCACTTATGCAATCAAATTATGTCACCTTTGTTACATGTTTCCCAATGAGACTTGTTTGTTTTCCAGCTGAATTGTAAAGGATATCCGTGTTCAAAGTGGAAAAGACCTTTGAAGATAATGTCTCACTAATAGGAGCATATCCCCTGTAGGACACTTTTACAATTGTTTTAGCTGTTTTTGACTATTTGGAATGCAGTATAAATATTTAACAGTTTTGTAACACAGTAAAAATTTGGTAATTTGGGTTGAGTTAATTTACATCTGCCGATCGTTTGTTACTATGTTAATAGAAACTGATCAGATCTTCCTGTAGCTGATATTGGTTTGTGTCGTCTGGATCTCTTCAGACATTGTAAGGATTTGAAGTTTGCTTTTCTGCTATACTTAATGTATATATTCTTTCCTATTGCTTACTAACTTGTGTTACTCTGTTCAATTTGTTTTTAATTAGATTGTTAGTTTATTATTTTTGCTTGGAACTCAGTCGCTCCATACGTTTCCCCCCAGTGTGTCAAGTTTCCTGTGTTGAGTTTGCTTGGTTGACCTCCTTTTATGAGCTCAAATTTATTGCATTCCCTTGATATTTTTTATGTTTAGTGTAAATAAACTGAGCAACATTTTTGCTGATCCCCTGCGTCTCTGTGGTTGGTCCATGTGCTCCCTGACACCCCACATGCTGGTGTGTAATGCCATTTCATGAATTTACATCCAGTTTCCTGGAAATAACATTCCGGCCAGCTTTCCATCTACAGGCTTACAAAAACTGTCTCAGTCTCTTTCAGTCAGAAATTGACTTAAAGAGTCAATTCCAAGCTGATATCAAAACTGATATCAGCTTGTGATTGCCTGTTCTTCTTCAAGACTTATTCCTGGAGTGTGCCTGCTAATATGTATGAGCCTGTGGATTTAGTTTGCTCTAGAAGAAAGTGAAGCGGAGGGGGTCATCTATATTGAAACTGACAGGCCCATTTGGAAACAATCATCAAATGTGTCATGGAAAAACCGCTACGTCATGGTGCAAAGGACGTCAAGAGGCTGCCAGCATCAATATTTTCCCCTAAAGGCTGGCAACGGATGTCGTTCTGATGAAGCTTATATTCCTCTTGGCAGGACTGTAGGCCATTTTTCTTTCCTTTTTCTTTTTAGTAAAAGTTGCTGGTTTCAGAATCCCGGGGATTTCTCACCCTCATCATCTGAAGTGCAACATGACTGACAACAACCGGGACAACAAAGAGGAAGAGTTTTATCAGTGTCACCTCCTCCAGATAGGAAGTTCAGGTAATTAGGTACACTCACCTCAAGCGAGGCCCAATATCCTGTTTGAAGAGAACACTGTTCTGACTCACTGATCCTGAGGACACGCAGACCCTTCTAACTTGAGGAGACCACCTTGGTTAGTGTGATGCACAGTGGATCTAATCTTCTTGCCTCAGTAGTTTCCCTCCTCCCACTTGAGGAACTGTCACTGTGATCAATAATGAAACTGCAAACATTCCCCTGAATTCTGGCTTCTTCTTGATTTAATCACAAAGTGCCTTGGAAAAATATTAAGCACTCAAAGTTTTTCACATTTTTCACATCACAACCACAAACTTTAACACAATCTGTAACAAGACTTGAAAAGTCATGCTCTTACTCTCCCCATCATTGGACCTAAAGGTTTGCGCAAAAAAGAACAGGCAACAATGTTTCTCTAGAAACGTACAAGTTCTACAAAGTACTGATTCAGGATGGCTGAATACAAATGGACATCACTTTTCAGTCATTTTTTCCTTCTTTCGACCCACTTTACAATTAGGCACCACTTTGGTATATCACATAAATTCCCACTAAAATGCAATAGAAGGTTTTGGCTCTGACAGGCTCTGGATATGAATCCCCGGTGAAAGGAGCCTTCCTGCACACACATTTGGCCTAATCACAAGGGTCAGCTCAGCTGTATGAGACTTGATACTGTAGACCAGGTGGAAATGCAGCTATAGCCTAAGACAGGATAATCTATCTTCCCTGCCCTCAGAGGATCAAACACCCCTGGCCATTAAGGATGTGAGGGGACAGCACACAACACACTGATGATCCATCCACAGGGTCTTAACCTAACACGTGTGCCTGTGCAGAGAGCTGATCCTGTAGCCTTGTTATGACGCTGTTGATATGCACGCTTGCAGGTAACCATCTAAATCCTTCTGCAGTCATTGCTCCTCCCTCCACTCCCCGTCCTGCTGACATATATTGCACCATTTTAGCATGGGGGGAAAAGACTAAAGACACTTCGAATAAACATGACATAAATGAGTCGCCCACAGAATCACCACAGCAATTAGGCACAGTTTGAACCAATGAAAATCAAAACCAAACCCCTCAACATGTAATCCCTCTTTTTTACTCAACCTCCACATGGCAGCTGGGCTCCCACCACACCGAGGTCCTCACCGCATATTCACTCAGACATCCAAATACCATCACCTCACAGAAGAGGCTTTTGAACTGCATGCAGCCCTGCTTTAAGAGGGGGGGGGGACATTTATCTGAGTGTAGAAAGCTGATACCATCTGTAACACATTTTGTAAGAGCAGCTCCCATAAACACACCATGTAAACAGTGGTGTATATTTAAAAGGAAAAACACCCCAAATGACAAAAGGGAACCTCTCTGAGCTCTAATCATCCACTCAGATGTGCTTCATCACCTCACACATTTACTCCTGCCCGGTATGTGTCGTAATCTCCTTAAAACTCTTAATACATTAATGCCTACGCTCCACCTTATTTTTACTATAAGTGAGGTGGGAACCCTGTAAATTTAGGCAGAAGCCGAGTTTCTTAAACTAAGAGAGAGCCAAATAGATACAGCATATATTCCACCCATTTCATTAAATAAGGGCCGAGCTTTATAGAACAGAATAGAAGAAATACCCTATTACTATCCACAGTGGGGAAATTCAGGTGTGACAGAATCGAATCAAAATTAAGTGGGAGCATGCAGGTTTACACAAAAGTAAGAAATATATGAAGATAAGAATAAGAGGCTGTTCAGTAACTTCACAACATCAGAGAAATAATACTGTATAGCTACTTAAAGCTATAGATTAACAGAAATGGTTCAGATGAGTAGATGAACCCACTTATCTGAATTAAAACGTAAAAGAAGTGCAAATATGTGTGCATAAAAAACAGAGTCTAAAAGCTGCTGGGAGGAAGGATCTGTGATGAAGCTCCATTGTCCACTTAGGATGCAGCAGTCTGTCACTGAAGGAGCTCTCCAGTTCAGCAGCAGCTTCATACAGTGGTAACATCCTACAGTGAGGTTATTTTAACCAGAGTCCTTCTGTCTCCCAGCACCTGCACTGGGTCAACAGGTCAACCTAGGACTTAGTTGGCCTTCCTGATGAACATATATGATAAAGTATTTTGTGTCTTGAATGGCTGAAAGTTAGAATATGCTAATTTTGTTTCTCAAAATACACTTTGATGTACAGATCTGGTCGGACGTTTATATTATTCCCATACTAATTTTGGACTTTACACAATGTTTTTTCAGGGTCAGATGATTATGCAGCAAACAACTTCAAGTATTTTTTATTTTTAGAATTAGAGACATTTCTCATGAATGTCTCATCTTTCTCATGGATGTACATGTCTTTATACATACATGTATATGTATACATGTACCGATGTATACATGTATATATATACATG
>CAEFZX010004748.1:0-12548 GCA_903066825.1 Alfaro cultratus | reverse complement strand
CAAAAAAAAAAAAAAAAAAAAAAAAATATTTTTTAAATATTTAAAAAAAAATTTAAAAATAAATAAAAAAAATATTTTAAAATATTTTTTTTTTTTTTTTTTTTTTTTTTTTTACAAAGTCTAGTGTAATCTTTCTGTTTAACTGCAGACTTGAAAGAAATTAAATGCAGAAAGAAAAATTCTAGAGGGGTTTTTATACCAAGGACTATGATCGCTGATGTGGTTCAGGTTTGGATGAAACCTGGCGTGAGAGCAAATCAGGAACCAACTCAGCTGAATGCACCGCTGTTGGTATCTACAAAATACAACAGGAAACAAAACTACATTAATGGCTTAAGCCAAACTGTCTTCTAAAATGCAGATAAATAATTTGAACCTATTTGTCATGCAAAAAAATAAGTAAACCAAGCAAATGTTTTTTTTATTGAAATTTAAAGCTCTAAATTAACACCAAGTGGCACACATGTGGGGAAGGAAAGGAAAAGATGCATGGTTTGAAACATTCCCAAAGGTCTAACACATATTTCTAGATGCAAGCAATTCTGAAACTGAATCAACACAATATCTGTCTTCAAAATATTGATATTACAAATAACTTTTTGGAATGCCATAATTGATCATTAATATATATTCCTAGTGTCATGAGTTGACATTTTGCACACCATATTTAGGTTGTTGGATCATGCCTCTTTGCAGCATATGCTGTCATCTGACAGAAATGAAAGCACAAAATATGCTAAAGGTCACAGAGTAACTGAAGAACAGATGAGAAAGACAGGAAGGAAACATAGATTTATTGCAACTGTTGTAACCCTGGAAAGTACTTTAGTCTAAATCATTCCAGTGTGACTCTGGCTGTACTATGTGTTAAGAGTCATGTTCAGATGGAAATTGAACTTTCTCTCTGATCTCAACTAAATTTCTGCTTCTTCAGATAGCATTACCCTGTGCTCCTCTGCATCCATCTTCCATCAACTCTGTCCCTGTTGAACAAAAGCATCTTCAAAGAATCTCCAAAACATGATGGTCCCAGTTTTAGGAGTGGCAAACAAATAGTTAGTTATCCAGTCAGCAAAAACTCCCACTTGATTGGTGGATCTCTGCAACTCATCCAGAGTTCTTTAGAGTCTTGTGGCTGCTGGTTAATTGTTTAGATTAACAATTATGTGATGGTAGGCTAAGCTTGCCATATTCTTTCCATTTTTGTATGAAGAACTGATCAATATTTGTGAGTTATTTAAATCTTGGGAAATTGGTTTCCCAACATAACTATGCTTTAAGTTTCAACACAGCTGAACTTTTTAGTGTTTTTTGATCTTCATACTGTTTGTTCTTTCATAAAGCTTAATACATTAACATGCCACACTTTTCAGATGTACTGTATATATAAAGAAAATTAAAACCATGAATTATTCCCCTTGTTTTTTACAATTATCAAAGGGATGAATAATGATCATGCTAATGAACAATCAAATAATCATCTCCGTCTCTTAGATTGACAAATGAGTGAACCAAAAGTCCATTGTTGAGTCTAGACCCATATATCCTTTTGAATACAGGATATACTCTTGCTCTCTGGTTTTTTTGTCATAGTGCATTACTGGCATATATTCACTCAACACATCCATTGCATTATTCAAAGTGTTATGGGTGGCACAAAAGTCATGCTAAAGTTAGATTAATAGTGCAGCAGCATCTGGAAGTAGACACATTCACATAAATCAGATATAAAACAGGTTTTAAAGCATCTCTAAAAAGGTATTAACCTTTTTAGAGATGCTTTAAAACCTGTTTAAATCCTTAGGAGTAAAAGTCTGCAGTGACAATAGAAATAGTTTCTTTAACTATGAAAAAGTGAAGATTAAATTAAATTGGTTTTGTAAAGCCAAACACACCATAGTTGATTTTTGTTTTCATATTTTTACTTTTCCTGTGAGATAAAGACTAGCCATGAATATGCAAAGGGTTTTCATCTCTTGAAGGACAGCTATAATACTTCATTCTGTGAGTTAAATTACATTAAGGTTGTTTATCTCTGCTGAAAGCAAGCAATATATATTGGTTTAAACTTTAATATTTTCTAAAACTGCACTGCCAAAAAAGTACGCATCTGTGTAACTGTCATATTTTAAAATAAATTGCCACATAGTAATATGCAAACTGTAACATTTTCCCTTTTAACTGCTAACTGATGAAAATGATCAACCCTGAACCTTAACATAAATTAGACCTTTAAAATGCTAATGTAATACGCACTTCTGCTGACCTTTTTCCGTAGTTTTAATCAGCCCTAGTTCTGCCGCCTCTGCCCTGTTTACCTAAACAGAGTTGATCTTTTGTGTGCAGCAAGCAAGGCAGATGGTCTCTGCACCGTCCTTTGTGACCCCGGGGCCCGAGTCACCTCTGAAACCATGTGACACCTCATAACTCTTTGTTGCTGACCACAACAAAAGAGTTGTTGTGGACAATTCTTGTAAAATTAACTTACATGTAAAATTACATTTAAGATTTAACTCGTTGTGCTGAATGAGTGAATTTTAAACACTCTTTTCTCTGATACCCCTAAATAAAATCCAGTGAAAACCAACTGGCTTCAAAAGGTGGATAAACCGTTAACATGACATATATTTGCAATCCACAATTCTCCCCTGTATGAAGATTTTGCAAAACATAGGAATAGCCAATAAGTCCATTTTGCTACAGGCCAGGTATGAGGTTACACAGATGTGTTAAAGAAAGTGTTCTAGTTAAAGTAAAAAGCTAGTCAGTTACGTATTTTGAACCCAGAAGAGCAGTAGTTCTTTCATTAAACTGCTAATATTAGTAATAATCTCAAGTCACTCAGATTTTCATGGAAGACTTATGGAAGGGAACACGATTAGTGGTTGAACTAAAAGAATCAGTTCACTTTTAAAGGGTCATTTTGTTGAACAAAGACATAAAAGGTGTAACAGTTACATTCATCTAATAAAACAGTGGCATTTTTAAATCCACTTTGTGACTGACATACATATTACAGTGAATAAAATGATAATTTTGAGAGCCTCAATTTGATGTGCATTCTTAGCAGTAGTACTTTAGTTCAGTTCAATTATGTAACGAACTTTGTAAATATGAAAATCCAAATTTGTTTTTTCCAATTTGCATATGTGGCTAATACTGAAGAAATTCTGTTCAGGAGCATTTTTTTAAAAAAATCCATTGTCACTACATAGAAAAAGATACATTACACAGTTTCTTAGCAACTGTTTAATCATGAAAAGCGAAAAACAGAAATTATAGACAAATATATGCAAATACAGAATAAATACAAAACAAATATTAGGACACAGATGACTTTAACTGAAAAGTAAAACGGTATCATTGTTTATTCAAGTACCATTAGGAAACTTTGAGCTGTGGCATCATTTTTAAGAATGTTCTTGGGATTTAGATCAGCCTTATATTCATGAATCAGACCAACTGAAATAGTATTTATGACCAACATTGTGAACCTGCTCAACATGCTGGCCACAAGCTAAAAGTAAAAAAATAAAATAATTTAAAAAAAAAACATTCCAGATTTTTAAAATGTATTATAGGGACTGATTGCTTTTTGGGTTTAAAGTAATCCAACTTGCAGATGTTGAACTCTAAAGAAATTAAACCAGTGTAGTAAAGATATTTCAAGAAGTAAATCAATTGGATTCAGTATAGGATTGTTGATAAAATTAAAAAGAAACTCAAATTTTGCATGACAGACAACACCAAAGTCAATCAACATCTAAAAACTGTGACAATTACTAATTTAACTTGGTGAATTAGATTGAATTTGATCAATCGAATGACATGAAAACAGCAACACATTTTCAAACAACCAGTGGGGTTGGTACATTTTGTAAAGAGTCTTGTTGTAGAAAGCTTTTTAAAATAATATTTTAGAGTAAAACCAGGTGCTTAAAGATGCTGACTTGCTGGGACAGGGCACACAGATTATCCCATATTGAAACATTAAAGGATTTTTAATTAGGTGCTACTTTGATATAAAGGCCCAGATATTTTTTCTCCAATCAGCTAACATTTGCAGATTGATTTGATTAAAACAAAAAACACAGCAAGGGATCTCCTTTACACTTAGTTCTTTAGAAGTGTCATGGCTGTACTGTTGTGTTGATGTAGTCACATGTTCTCCATGCTTATTCCTCTCTCATCTTCATATGGTGATGAAGCCTCCGTGGTCATTGCTGACTGACTCTGGGACGACGCACCGGCCCCTCCTCCTGGTCACACGTCTCTTCCGATGAAATTTAGCATAACAACGAAATCCTGAAAGATATATTCATAAAGCACCTTTGCTCAAATCTAAGTCAGCCAAATGTAAGATTACAGAAACATTGTGAGGAACCTTTCAGTATTCATTCATGAAAGTTGAGGAACACTCCTCATAGGTTCTCTGTCTAGCCCAGGAAAACACAGAGAAACACAGGATGGTGGACAAGCAATGATGCATGCACACTCTGCACTTTGCAATATAACATAACTATTTAACCAAACATGCATGCTTTGTACTCTGAGAGGAAGCCGGGGTATCTGCAAAGAACCAATGCATACACATGGGGAACAATCAAACTCCGTGCAGTAAGACCCATGGCTGGGATTCAAACCCCAAGACCTTGGAGGAAGTTGGATAAAATATCTGAAAACCCACGTATTGTGCCCCAATCTGCAGAAATTCAAGAACTGATAGAAACTGGACTTTGACATTGATCAAACAGGAAAGGGTTACACAACAGGCTTTGGGACTCTAGGAAATCACAGTGACAGCCCTCATTCACAAATGGAAAAAACACAGAACAGTGATGAATGCATTTATGTGACTTGGTATTTTATAGGAGCAAGCACAACAGCAAAAAAAATAAATAAATCTTTGAATGGAAGAACCAAAGAAATCTGAGTAATTGATTCATGTTTATTTTAAAAGTAAACCATTCTATTCAGTAGCTGTAATTCTGTTTCACAGAATAATTTAGCATGTTTGAGGTAAGTTTAGTCTAATTCTTTTGGAATTATTCATAATAAATACTTACCTTCCTCACACATGCAATCATCATAACATTTGTTGTTCAGGCCCCTGTTGTGAGGTTTGCACTCATGTTGTCTCAGGTCACAACAGGAACCTGATGCACAAGAAACACAAATTATAACATGAAAATTAATAGACAGTTTGGATTGCTAGAAGCATTTTTTGTGTTATGACAAGGGTGATCTAAAAGATGTTTATTTTGGAGCGATGAAATAATTTGTTGAGTTAAGAGATGTGTGAATTCAATAATCAAATTTTATCTAATTTAGGGGTAATGTTCACACTGACCTGGAAGACAGTCCAGATGGTGGTCACATGGCTCAATTGCATCCACATCTGCTGTCAAATTTCCACTGCTGAGGTTTTTACTCCGTCTCTTGCCTGCAGCAGGAAAATCATTTCAACACAACAGATTAATTTTAAACAAAACTTACCAAAGAGGGTGTAACTTTTCAGTTCTTTAACTGAATTAGCTTAAGAAGAATTTGTCTTTAAGAGGATGTGTTTCTTTAAAAGTCAAATAATTGTTTTCATGGCAATTATGCTGTATATTCTGTTTTAAAACACTGAGTGGAATTCAATGGTTTAGCTTTTAAAAACTTCTCTTTCGACTATTTTTAGAGTTCTGGCACCCCATAAATCTATCTTAAATTAGATGCTTCAATTAAGTGACTTTTCCAAAATTGAACTGCAGAGCTTTGATTTCACAGGTGATAGAAAAACTGCACTACAAACCATGACCCATGTGTGTTTTAGCCCTACTACAATATCTAAAAATAAATAATTGTATTAAAAATCTGTTAGAAAAAATTGTACAGCGATATAGACCAGAAGGTTGCTTTTTTAATCAGACAGTCCATGTCCTTAATAGGATTTTCCCCATCAATTTAAATCTTTAATAAACCTGCATTACAGTGACATTATGAACCTTTCTTTCTGGAAGATGGCCAGGAATCCACAGGCTTCATATCTTCATAATCCGTCCAGTCAAAGAGCGTCATGTCCAACGTTGGCATCACCTCTCCTTGACCTTGTCCAGATTTCTGAAAGTCAAACTTAAATTGAAACTGCAAGGTCACAGTATTTTCAGTCATTTCAGAGCAATCATTATCATTAAGTCTCATATGGATTTTGTTCAACAAAAAAAAAACAAATAACATACAAATGAACAAGTAATTGAATCTTCTTTTCAATTAAAAACTGGACCTACAATATGAAGTTGATACAGTGGGTGGTGTAAGTAACACACTAGAGACAGTTTCTTAAGTCTTTACCCAGCAGCAATAAGTTAAGAGAGTTTGCAGGTAAATGCATTAATGCTGTTCTTATTGCAACATTTTTGTTGTGACCAGCAGCAGTGAAGCATCAGTGATTCATAAACTACCCTGAAAGGACAACAGAGACAACAGCTAAGCTTCAGAAAACAATCGATTGGTAGCAGAGAAAATGTCTGCCCACAGACCAGCATACAAATAAACTTTACACTGCTTCTGTGTTTTAAATACACTGTTTAGAGACTGAAGCTTACAGATCATTAACCACAACTGCATACTTCATTTGTTTTTATTATGGAACAGCAGAGACTAATTCTGGCATTAAGTGCTTCAGGAGCAGAGCTTGTGTGTTTTGTAACATTTACAAAACACTAGATGATAGTGAAGGATTCAAAAAAATACAATATGCCCCCATTAGGTCTCCAGTTTTAAAAGCAATATCTCAGATTAAAAATTAATGATCTTTCTTTCACCTTGCTGTTTGAATTTTTTTAATCTTCGGCTTGAGTCGTGTTTATTTAAGTGGAAGCGCTTTAAAATTTAAATATTCTTCCTTTAATTAAATAATAATATTCAGATGCGAAATTTGTGTCACTTCAGCAAAACAAATCCCCACAGTCATTTCCTGAACTGTTCTATTTTGCAATAAAAGCTGGGAAAAAGATTTCCAGATTCAATTCCTTCATGGAAAACAAATGCCTCACAGTGTAATTCAGTCAGCAGGACTTTGAGATGTTTCAAATGAAATACTTTAAACAATAATCCCCTGGTAAAACAAGAACCATACTTTTCTTCAGCCTCTGGAAATAGACTATTGGAAATATCAATTAGTTTAATAGCAGGAGGTACCTGTTTCTGCACAGAAGCTCTTTAAACCTTGAATAAAAAGTGGATTAAGTGATAATTAAAAAATCTTGCTTCTTGCTCACACCTGTGAACACTGGTTTTCCTAGGGTAATTTTGTTTAGTCTTTCATAGTCATAGTAATGACTCTTTTTTTTTTTTTTTTTTTTTAGAAAAAGGTATCTTCTTGGATGTCAGTGCAAGCACCTGTTTCAAGACATTAAACCTTGTGAATTCTTATGCGGTTCACTGGATTTTCAAAAGTTTAGAAATGTCCTTGTAATCTTTTCCAGCCTAATAGATTTTTTTATTATTATTATGGTTCTTATCTGCTCGTGGTTTTTCTATAAATTGAGAAATGATGGGTTTTTTGGCAATCTTGTACCCTTCATGTAGCACTCTGCAAAGGGTCTTTCTGCAAGATGAAAGAAATTGTTGAAAGAATCTCACAGTTATAAATTCTGCAATAAACAGTGTAGGGGACACAGAAGACATGTGGTCAGATGAGATTATACTGCAAATTCAACTATTTGGCCATATAAAATAATCTATGTTGAGAAAAACTATCAGACACACCATTTCCATGATGAAACATGGTAGTGGCGGCATCATGAATGGAGCAGGGACTAGGAGATTGGTTGATGTGAAAGTTGATGAAGTTGAATACAGAGCAATATTCAAAGAAACTACAGAAATCTCTAACGGTATCAGTTCTCCTCCAGACTTACAACTGATGGGAGCTGTTCACCTTCTCTAAATGTACCATCAGCGCTACAATGCAAAGCATATTAAAATTCCCAAGTAGAAGAATAGATGTAAATACAAATGAGAACTTCTACCAAGACTTGAAACACACTGTCTATTTAATCTCATTGAGCTTGAGCTAATTAGTGATGAAAAACTGACAAACATTTTTGGATCCTGGATGTGCAAAGTTAAGGAGACATACTGCAAAAGACTAGCAGCTATGCTTTCAAGAATGTGGTTCTACAAAGCATTGAGTCCAGAGGGGACAGAAAGCAAATGTAAGTAAGACACTTTGCTTTTTTTTTTTTTTTACAATACTCTACACATTACTGTGTGTGTCTCACATAAAATTCCATTAAAGTAGACTGAAGTTTGTGTTTGTACAGTTAAGGGTGAGTGAATACTTTTGCAAGGTACTATGAAAAAATAAAAATATTGAGTAGTTGGATTTCTGCAGAGATCTGAAGGAGAAATGGGGCTTATCAAGTGGCTCTTTGCATTATGTTGTCTGTCATCGCTTTCAAGAGTTATGCTGTATAGTTATAAAGTCCTAGTTTTATCATTTAATTGGTTCTAAGAAATCGATTTTCTCTTTTACTTTTCACCCAAAGATGGGCGCATAATTAGCTTCATGCCCAGAAATGGACAGATCTTATTGAAAACATGGATGTCTCATTCTGGGTGGATGTGACAGGTGGTCAATGACGGCCTCTGCACCCTGCAGTTTCTCCAGAACACAAGCCCATAATAGAAGAAAAAAGCTGGAATGGTGCTCACAGAAGACATGCTCTTGAACTCGGAGACCCATCAGTCCGCTACTATTACAATGAATATGGTCATACCACTCAAACACACTACAACTAAGAGCCAGAGAGGTTGGATTGCTGGAGGACATTTTTCACCAGCACCGTTCAGCTTCACAATTTCTTTTCTAAGATGAGCTAAGAGGTTTGGAGCAGCATAACTGCAGCAATGGGGTCCCATTTTCATTCCATTTCCCTGGCACACTGGAGTCACACTGAGGTACAGGAGACACAGCCTTTAATAAGCACTCCAGTTTTGTTGAGGTTACCTGGGGTTTGGCAGAGCCAGGGGGAAGCGTTGGGGGATGCTCGTTCGTCGCCGTGGTAACCATGGAGGAGTCAGAGTCAAAGAGGCTGTCAATGGGGGAGGGGGGTTCACTGGGTGGGGTCACTCCAAGGAAGGGGGAGGTAGATGGTGAGGATGAAGAAGGGGGAGGATCCTCGAATTGGTCTCTGTCCTTGAACGCAGAGCTGGCCTCAGGCCCTGAGGGAAACCCTGACAAGATGGAAAAACTGTTCTTTTGTTTTGAATCTGAACAAAATCTACAAGAGCATACCCAGATCGCTTTGTTTTTTTATAACAATTCCTATTTTATTTTGCAATGCTTTTTTCATACAGATGTTGTTTTCAACAATATTTCCTCCTGAACATTATTATTGCCGATCATACCAAAGTCATGCATACATTTAAGGCCCAAATTATTCATACACTAGGCAGATTTAGGTTTAATGAAAACCTCTCCTGTTTCTTTAGGTTGGAAATAATCTTAATGTTTTATAAAAGCCAGTCCTGACTTCAATTTAGTAGCGAATCTGTGGAGGAAGATATAAAAATGCTGGACGACAAACAAATCAAAGTTTCAGAATTCTGAGTTAACTAAACAATTTTCTTTAAAATTTAAAATCCAAAATGTCACTAAATGAAATGTTTTTCTGTCTTTTTAATCTATTATAACATCACCAACTTGTATTATGCACATTTCATAATAAACTCCATGGATTTATTGGTTTCCTTTAAAGAGCTTTACTAACAAAACTCCACAAAGCTCTTTTGTTTGAGTAAAGGTTAATTAAGTGATAATGAGGACAAATGCCTTTTGTGGGGTAGATTATTAGACCTTTAATTATAATAGTTTACTTTTTCTGTGACACTTTAGGCTATAAAGACTCTGTAGCTTGTGATAACATTAAAATTAAGCATATTTGATTTGAGAATTATAGCAATGTATAGCAACATCAGTGTTAAATTTAGTTGTTGGTCCAGAACTGAAAATGTTTCAACTCAAAGTTCTGTTTAAACACTTGACCTGAACTTGTGCAAATCTCACCTTTTTTGTGTCGCACCTTGTCTCGTCGACTCCCTTGCTTCTTGTTCTCAAAAAGGTGCCTGTGTCCATTCCCGTGGCCTCTTCCCTTGCGTGTTCCTACTAGCTGGTTTTCCTGGTTCTTGCTTTCCTGGTTCTGGGATGAGCTCTTCGCACTCTGTCGAGCTCTGTCCCTGCTTGGGCCCATTTCAACTCTCACTGGGTTCAGGCCCTCCAGGCCCGTCTCCTCATCATCAGGCCTGGGCAGAGGATGCAGGCCCCTGTGAGAGAGGATTCCAGCTTCGCCATTAGCGTAGCGGCTCCTCTGGCTGCCGTGCCCCCTGCGATCCCTGCCATAGCTTTGGCTCTGCAGAACTTGACCAGGGTACTGTAGGGCATTACTGCTACCTGCTAAGGTTTGTGCCTTTCTCCTCTTGCCATGTGGATCAGCACCTTGTGACAGAGCCAGGATGGTAAATAGGAACACCAGCAGCAGACTCCAGTGGAGTGCCATTTTCTCTCCAACACGGCGCCACCTGCTGAGAGATGAAAACACATCTAAGTACTGCTCATTTTCTATTTTTTTTTATTAAATGTAAATTACCTAGAAGTTCTTAAATACAAGCAGACTCCATCCTGTTTACACTTTTACTGAGTTTTCAATGGTCCTTTGCTTTTAGTAACTTGTTTTCACCTTTACATAGAGTTTAGTCATTTTTAACCATAAAAACATACTTAAATATGATTAGACAACCATAATTTTATTTTTCACGTCAAGAACATAGATGAGTCAAAATTTTTAGTTAAGCTTTTGTGCTTCGTGTTCGCCATCTTGTCCTTTTTTCGGAGCAAATGGAGCATCTGCAGCCGGGCATTTTGTACTGCCAGTTCATCGGTTTGCACTTGTTAATAAGAGGTTTTGCATCTGCTTTAACAACCAACAATTTTGTCTTTTTTTTTACAGAAAAGAAAATTTATTTTATGACACCAATATGATTTAGAGGTGGTCTGAAGTTGACTTGGTGTGCTCAAAGGTGCTAATGCGTCAAATTGAATAAGAAACAACTAGACCAAACAGCAATCAGGTTTAAAATAAATAGAAATAGGGTGTAATTCAAAGTCTAAGAATATTATACAATTACATATGTGAAATAAAACAAACATTGTAATTTTTAAAAAAATACGATGAAGAAAATAGACTTGCATGCAATACTTTGAGCGCTCACTATTTGTTTCTGGGTACAAAATTGAGAAAGGAACAGCAGTAGTAGTATTAGTTGTATTTCATTAAGCTTGCAAGGATTAATTTTAAATTTTAAGTGTTTTAGAGAAAGACTGGAAATCAACTGAATTTATTTCATTGAGCTCATTCAGTCCATACTAACAGTTCTAGAGATTATGTTTTTTAATTGTGACCATTTTAAAAATATTTGTTTGGCATTTTAATCGTGTAACCTAATTTTAATTGTTGTGTAACTTTTGCTGTCTCTTGGTCAGGACTCCCCTGAAAAAAATAGGTTTTTAATCGCAACGGGACTTTACTGGTAGAACAACAAAAAACCTGTTCCTTTTTTTTCACAATGCTTCTTACGTTTTCACTCCTGTGCCTTCATACATAACTCAAAATAAGACACTGCACTGCGCACATCTTTCATCACTGTCTATTCAGTGGTCTCAGGAGCCCTCCAGCTGCACCTTTCATTATGAAAGTCAACATATCTGCGAGATGTGACTGAACTGAAATATGAGGCTCAGTATATCTACATTATTGGTGTGTCACTGCAACCAAATGTGAATAAAATATGTGAAGAACAAAGCAGTGGAGTGGAACATTTATTCTTTTTTATCACTGCCTTGAGGCCCACTACCTTACAGGACAATATGGTAAAACATTTACATTCTGATTTAACACCAGTAGGCAGTTACTTGCATCTTCAATGGCATATTTAAATTTAATTTAGTTTATTGAACTTTGATCATGTTAATGCAAGCATAACTAGGTTAAATACAATACAATACAAAAGTTACAATACAAAAATGAAACATAATGTGTACCTAACTCTCTGCCTTCATGATTTAATGTACTAAAAATTACATGTTTAAGACGGAGGAAGAACCATGCGTAGAAGGAAAGCTACAAAGAATTCAAATTTAACCCTGCAAGATTTAGAGTAATACATGAAATAAAAATAATAAAAGCATGGTTAACTCCAGTATGTATTTTGCATTGCTTGACTGTATAGCTTTCCTTTTATCGAGAGTTTGTGACAGTTTATACAATAAAAATTTATTTTAAAAATCACGGCACGATCTGAATTGCTTTAAACTGATCCCTGCATGCATTCAAAGCTCCACAAAAACACATACTCCACAATAACAAGTGAAGCATGTTATGTTACTATTATTTCCTGATTACAGAGAATGAAAATATTTCAGACAAAACATTTAAAAAAATTATCTGAAAAGCGAGCCTCAATTGAATGCATTTTCTAATTTGTTTAGCATGACTGTAAAT
>CAEFZX010004745.1:0-66673 GCA_903066825.1 Alfaro cultratus | reverse complement strand
TCATGTTTTTATTGTTGTTTTTATTGTTTTTACTGTTGATTCTATGTTGCACCATGTTTCTGTTTTTTGATATGATGTAAAGCACTTTGAAATGCCTTGCCGCTGAAATGTGCTATACAAATAAAATTTGATTGATTGATTGATTGATAAAGTGGTTTTCCACATCATTTATTTTTGTTGATGCTAAATACCTTTGTTTCATTTTCATCTATATACATACATTTTTATGTTAGATATGGTAAGACAGAGAAGGCTGTTTTTTCTGCTTGGCTTCCCACAGAACAGCTCTATTTGTAGATATTTTCTGTTGGTTATATGGAAACTTGTTGACCACAAGGAGACTGTTTCAGCTCTCTTACAGTGAGCATTAGAGTTTTCTTTTAACCCCTTTGACCAGCCTCCTGACTCAGTGGAAACATAATTATAGGCCCTCTTTCTAGTGTTTTAGTGACTAAGATGAATTGGTGTGTCCTGTGTCATTCATGCTCAAGAGAAGCTAATCGACTAATTAACTTCAAATGATTCAAAGATATGAATTTTTTTAAAAATGCCTCAGGATTGTTCGGAGTATCTGTAATTGTCCCACCAGTGTTTCTGATTCAAACAATCATTTCTTAATGTAGGATTTTTCCACATTGGATCGTTTGAAATTGAAATATACATTGAGTTTCTAAAAACTGTTTGGCTGAAAATTTTAGAAAAGAAGTAAAATATTATTTTTAATGTACACATTTCACCTGTCAAAGTCTGTATGAATAAACTGACAAATTCTTACTCTAGAGTTGAAGCATAAAAGATGATTCTGTGGAAATTCAAGAGGCTGAGTCATGTAACTTTATTACTTACTTGCCTATTCAATTTTTGTGTTTGACTCATAATTTATTCTTTTTTTGTATATCAGGTGAAATACTTTGGAGTTCATAATAAATCAAAATAGAGTAATATACTTATGTCTCTGAATAGAGCATCTCTCACTGAGCTTTATCTACTTCAAGGACACTTTACCTCGAAGAGTCACGACTACATAATGGAGAAAACTTAACAATGAGAAAGGGGAACGTGCTCTAACGAAATGTTCTCAGAAACTGGGCAAAAAGGACATGGAGCAAAACTTTTAAGTAGAATACAGAGTTCCTTCAAAGCAGCACAAGCCTTAGAGGAGAGGAATGAAAAAATGATGAAATGTTTGAAGTGAAAATGAATGCGTCATTTTCAGCACGTCGAGATGCATCTCACAGTAAAATAAGTATCTGTCATTAAAACATAAATTGCAATGTTGTCATAACCATAGCCATCAATCCAATCTTTGCGACAAAAGATACAAACCCAAATGTGCACAGAATCAGGCCAGAACAATCAGCAGCCTCCCTAAACAAACACACAGTGATGAAAGAAATTCAGGAATTCAGATCCTGGTTTTGGTCCAATTTCTCTTCACTAATCCTCTTCCGTCTGCAATGAGAAACGATTTCTAGGATTTCATTATTGTTTACATGTATCTGAGACTAACTTTCCTCAATTTCACAACCACACAATTCCACTAAATTGTTTTTTATTAAAGATGTTTTTTTTTTCCTTTCTAACCTTGAAATATATTGCTTCTCATCTACTCAAAATGCATAAACCTTCATTGAATAATACATTTTAGACATTCAAAAGCTTTTGTTGGTGACTTCTAAGTTATATGGAGCCACTAACATCACTCCAAAAAAGCAAAATGTTTTCTAAACCACGAAAAAAACACATTCATGAAAGAGTCCCAGCCGACCCAATCTTTCTTAATTTTGCTACAAACTTGAATCAAATCCATTCAACTTTGTAAATAAGATGTTGTGGAGCATTTTATTTTTATCCATTCATCCATCCAAGCTACGTTTCTAGAGTACTTTTCATGCAGCCAAGCGTGATTTGGACATTTAAGAACTAGAAACACACAATCGAATAACCAAAATTAAATGAATGAGTAAAATAAAAAGACAGACAACACAAGTAATTATTGGTAGTAAAATGACCTGGAATAAAAAGTGAGACAAAAATCAATTATAAAGAATGAGGAACTGTCATGTGTAACTGCCTCTACACATCACAGGGCCAATATAGAGACATAACAAAAAATGCCCATGAATATTTACTGTTAAAGAATTTAAAATTGATAGTTAAAATCTATGGTGCTCTGGCAATAGGTAAGCCAGAGTCTCAAAGAAAGTGAGGCTCTCACGTTTTAAATAGTGAAACCTCCGTAACATGAGCCCACCTCTAAAGCCCTGCAGCCAACATGCAACAGACGACAAACAAAAACTGCTGACAAAACATTTAAATCCTTGTTTAACTCAACATCCTGCATTCAAAGATGCTACATGCTTTTGAAGTAGTGAAGCATGGCCCTTTTCCCTGTGCCCATAACCTCTAAGAAATGCTTTTCTGCAGACATTTATACTCAGCTGAACCTGTTCCCGCATGCAAATAATAGGAAATTTACATGTGTTAATAAATCCTTTGGATATGTGGAACAAGAGTGCAGTTAACAAACTCATGATTGGTACTGACGGATCTGTGATCTGCTACAACTTTGCTTTAGCAGCAAGCTTTTCCAGACATTACCAATAAGGCCTGAAAGGACAATGCAGAACAAGAAGCAACAGCGGTGAGGTGCCGCTGGCTGGTATCAAGCTAAGTGGGCATGTCAGGCCAGTCCTGTTCTGTTCTGGCTTCTTGCCTGCTCTCTCAGCTGCTCACTCAGTCCCCAGTGTCCTCAACCCTAAATGGATCCAGTTGCTGCCGCTCAGCTTCAATGGTGGGCTGATCTGACTGACTAATGAACCATTTCCCTAATGAGAGGACCACCCCTTCCCTCCCCAAACTCAACATTTCCTGTACATATCCTCCTTTTTTGCATATTGCTTCCATATTTACCTTCCTTTTTCCTCCTGCACTGCCTTAGGCTTATCTTGTACAGTCGTCCCTTCCACTTCTTCCTTTAGCACTGGGTCTGTCTCTCTTCATCTTCTCATCTCAGTTCCTGTGCACAGTCTTCACACTGTGTACATCTCACTTCGCTCCCTCACTGACAGTCATTCACCAACAGTTTGCCATATCCTTCCTTTTTTCTCCTTCCATCTATTAAAAGTTATTTGAGCAACTGTTGGGCAACAAAACATTTCATGGAGGCAGTTTAAACCCTGAGTGTTGTTGGACTGATAGTTTTTGCTCTCTCTGCTTGCATCGAAATGAAGCCAAATACAACTCAAAAAGCTGAGACTGCATATATTCTGATTCACTCTTGTTTTTTTTTTATTTCCCCTAATTATTTACCCAATTTATGCGTCAAAGCCTTCTTTGACGCATAAATTGGATAAATCTTTTAATTCCTTCATTTTTGTTGGATTCAAAACTATAATTTGGAGGGTAGAGGAATACATTATTGTCTCTTTTCCACCTGTTACCACCAGTTATCTGACTGAGACAAGTCTATTTGTTTTTAACGCCTTAATGATTTTAATTATGGAAGACAGGTTCTGCTTTTTGGAAATATTTCTGGTTACAAGAAAACATGGACAGTCAAAGTGAAGGAACTAAAGAAGTGTCACCCATCACTTTTGCTAATGCTCCCATCACACTATTTTGTATTTGCTCTTGCATTTCAGTTGTCTAGAAAGGCATGCTAACTTAGGTAATTCACTCAACATCGATTTAGGACGCACTTGATGCAAAAACATATGACAATTTGATCACTATCCAATTTGATTAAAACGTTTAAAAAATCATGTAATCTTATTCAGGACTATGCAAAACTTCTGTCACTGAAACTGAAAGTTAAACTGACGACATGACCTACTTTCTGAGTATTTGACAAAAATCATCTGACCACTAGACAGCAAATAAAGAGCATTCAAATTTCACTCGAGGGTGGATCAAACAGTTGCTGCTAAAATATGTAAAAAAAACAAAACAGGAATGTCAATGCAAAAGAAATGTTCTGACGCAGGTTAACGCTCCACATATTTGATCCCAACGCACACACAGTATTCAAAGTAGGAGGGCATCAAAAAAACACGACAGGATGTTTAAAAAAATGCTTAAATTCCTTAAGACATATCAATATCCCAGCAAACCTGTCTGTGGTATTAGATTAACGTAATTACATTATGCCTTTTTGTTTTGGACTTTTGGGCTAATAATGTGATATTATGGCAATTTTGCTCAAAGTGACCATAAGAACCTCATACCTGTTTATGCTTAATATGAGATTATTAGAGAAACATTGATGTAGTCCTTTGAAAACTCCTTCAGTACAGTGAGGAGACTGTGAAGAGGCTAAAACATGATTCAGCTTTATCTCATGGCAGGTCTAGAGTTGTAAGGAGTGGATGTGACAGGAGAAGGAACTCACACCACAGAGAAACCTAGGAAAACATGCAATATGCAGTAATATTAGTGAATGATGTGAAAACTATATAACTTGAGATGAATAGTTAATACAAATTAATAAAAAGAATAATTAAAATGTGTTAATGTCCCCAAATAATGAGTGTGCAATTCAGCTACTGGAAAAAAAGAAAATATTATTTAGATTTAAAGAAGGTTTTATTGAAAAAGTTCCTTCCAGACAACATCTGCTGATTTGGCCTTGGCACAGGATAGCTGTAGTTTCTAAATGACTTGATCACCTTGTCACTTTATCTTCCAGTTGCTGTTTTAATGATATACCTGTGATGTATGGTGCAGCCCTAGAGTAACCCAATCCATTTGGATGGGTTTTGCGCACTGCTGTATCACCTCGTGTTTTGCCGGATGCTTTCGTGGTGAGCCACACATCCACTCGTAACACACACACAACTGCTTGTCCACTCACCAGTCCGTCACAGTTGCTGAGAGCCACGGTGCCTCCCGGTGTGTCTGTGATGTCCCCCACGTACAGGCACTCGTCATGTAGGGGCTCAGAGTACCGAATGCTGTCACTGTCGTCGTGCCACTCCATCTTGGCTCCGGGGGCCACCAGCCTGGCGTTGTGGCGCAGGCGCAGGTGGAACTCCCGGCCGAAGACAGTGACATTGTAGTAAAGCCTCTCCTGACTGGCATGGTACTCTCTGTTCTCCTCGGCTCCTCTATATCCTTCCCACTCATCGTTGCCTTCTCCTACCTCCCTCTTCCGGCGCCTACGGGACTGCCCCGCTGCCACGCGACCACCCGAGACGGCATGTGACAGAAAGCGGCCCTCTGCATCCACACTGATCGGCCTTACCAGTCCATAGTCCCCCAGGCTGTGCTGCAGGGAGTCTGGGAAAAAGGAAAAGCAGTGTTGGATTAGGGAATCAATCCAGGCAGACAGATGTAAGGAATGTTATTGGGTGAAGAGGAGAGGGAAGAACAGTAGGATGGGGAAGGACAAAAAAGTTATAGGATAAGTAATAAAAAAGTAAGAAATCAAACAATAAAAGTTACAAAAGGTAGAAATTATGGAATTGTACACTGTTATGTTTTGGGTGTAGCTGATGATCCACTTGCAGAAACCAGGATAGCAGAAGCATTGTGGAAATATAGTAGATGACTTCAATTACCAGAACTTATTAGCCAGGAACAGACTGTAAACAGCAGGGTGCAAACAACAGAGGGTCTGACGTGGAGTACCTGAACCAAGAAGTATTTATTTGATGCTACACAGATGAGAGAATGAACAGATGGGAACAGCTATTAGAGACTAGGTGACTCAGGCACTGAAATAAAAGAGTAACTCTAGTAATCAAAAACAGAAGAATAAAAGGAAACATTAAATTCTGAAACCAAAATTATAGAGCTAAACTCAAAGTCCAACAGATTATAACAGAGAAAGGGTTTTGACAAAAGGTGCATCAATCAATGTGATAGTTGAGAATCTGCAAGTTTATTTACATCACACCAATTCACAGTCATTTGCGGAGCCGCTGTTAATCTCCTAACGTTATCGATCAAATTAGCTACAATTTGAAGTTATATAGAAAATATATAACATTTAAGATCAAGCTTTTAACTATTAAAAGCTGTATTATGTTATTAATTTTACATACACATTTCTCAATGCTGTAAAACTGAAAAAATTAAATACATAGTGAAGATTTTTTATTGAAATTCTCTAGAAATCCTCTGCCAGATGAAATTACTGAGCCATATTTTTATTGACATAGAGAAAGAGAGTTGTTGCAAATGTGTGCAGAGAACATCTTCCTCTTTATCTAGCTGATGATGTTTTTGGTGTTATGTCTGTCTACATCGCTTTTCTGCTGTAGACAGACACAACAGTATGTTGAAGGTCTGTGTTCTACCAATTTTTACACATGGATAGTTTGCAGATGTCATACAGATTAGCTTTGATATTAATTTGCGGTTTATGCTCTTTAATTTACTGAACTACATATGAATCATTAATCAAGAGGCTTGTAGTGATAGTAGAGGAGCTGCAGAGTTTCATAGCTCAGGTGAGGGAAACAAACTGCAATGTATTGAAGAGTGCAGAAATCCAATGATAAAAAAAGATCAAAAGAAATCACACTACTTACACTTTATAACTAGTAATTTAGGGTACACCGCCAGCACAGGCGGTGTACCCTAAGTCAAAGGTGCTCGAGTTTCTGCTGTAGACAGACTCTCAACATATTGTTTGTTGAAGGTCTGTGTTCTACCAAACTGGAAAACTGGACTTTATGTCCTGTATACCAAACACTAACGGAATACTAAATCTGCTCGTCACACTGAAAACACATCATCCCCACATGAAAGCAAGGCGTTGGCAGAATCATGCAGACGCTATTCTTCGGCAGTGACATTTTCGGGAAGCTGGTCAGTGCTGATGGGAAAAATGGGTGGAACTATAAGGGCAGTCGTGGAAGAAAAGCTGAAAAAAAGGCCAAAAAAAGACTTGAGTCTGCACAGGACATTAAATCTCAGGTTAGACATTGTTCTAGCCTGAAAAGTGGATCATAGGATATTCTGGGGTTTTTTTGTTGTTTTTTTTAGAAAGGCCTAGTCAAAGTCCAGACATAAATCCAATTGAGAATTCATGGAAAGACTTGAAAATGTCTGTTTATAGTTTAATCCATCCAATTTTACTTACTTTAAGCTATTTTGCAAAAGAAAGAAAGATGGATAAAAAAAACGAATGTAGTAGCACAAAGGATTTACAGCAATAATTGGAGCACAAATAGAAGAGGACTGATTACAAATGCATGGCACACTTGTCACATTTTTCTAGTAAGAAGAAATGTAGGAAACCATGTATCATTTTCCATCCAATTTACAATCATGCATTGCTTTTCATTTGCCTTACAAAGCCCCCAGTAAAATGCATTTAAATTTTAGGTTGCAATTTGACAAAGTATGAAAAGGTTCGGGGGCGTGAATACTTTTGAAAGAGGCTCTGCTCTCTGACTTTGGGGGACGGAGGGGACTCGAAACTCCCACTCCCCAACCATCATATTATAATTCACTCCGATGGTACCCCTTCCATATAAACACAGGAGCAGACCCCACCCATGCACCCAGAGGCGACCCCGACGCTCGGGTTGCTTGCATTTGGAAACGGCAGCCTCAGCAGTGCGCGCTGCGCTCCTTACACCTTCTGTGCCCTTCCACCGCCAACAGGAAACCCGGAGCAAAATCAAGGTGCTAATTGCAGCTTTCTCACGCTGCTTCATCACTGTCAAACTGCCCGACTTACTTAAAAAAAAAAAAAAAGAAGAAGAAGAAGAAGGAAATGCATTCGTGCAAACACGATACTAAACCCACCTAATATTTCAGACACGTATCGTCTTTCTTATAATAAATAGTTTGCATTTAAAAAAGCGTTACTTTGGATAAATTACAGATGCTCTTATGTTATAATCTGTAGTTCACACGTGACAGTGACCTTACAGGTACACTACAGAGAAGCTCCCACACCTAGTGATACACACGCAAACACCGCGAGCCAAGGCCGTTCCACGGTGCCAGTGTTACCCAGGAGTCAGGTGTGTCGCCTCCTTACAAGCATCTCTCCGGCGCACTCATCTAGTCTAAATGTATAAAGTTTGCTGACTGATAAAATCAAGCACACTCTCTTAATCCCTCTTGGACCTCTCTATGTTTGGGGAACGATTTGATAATAGTGTGATCAATAGGCTGACATCCGACTCCATGCGTCCTGTCACAGATCGATAGATGCGACAGCGGCCGAATCAGATAACGTTACGGCTACTTCCCTGCAAAGCCCGACAGTGTGATCGGTAAATCTGGTGCTTCTCTAAAAGAAGAATTGAATCCAGTGAATGGATGGGAGAGGAAGAGAGCAAATCACAACACTGCTTGCAGTTCCACCGCCAAGGGACCCCCGGAAAGTACGCGCACAACAGCAGGGCGCACAGAAGTTGCAAATTGTGTTATTTGGGGGAAAGAAGCTGGAAAAGGCAGGTCTAAGATGAAGCAAGCGTGAGAAAACCGGACAGTTTGGAGCGGAGTTCCGGGGAGCGCTCAGAGGAGCCCCGCTGATAAGAGATCAGATCAGATACGGAGTATAAACACTGGCCACGTTTGGCTGTACTGTACTCACCAACGCTACTGGCGATGTAAAGGCCGCTGGTGTGCAGCAGGAAGGCCGGCAGAATAATTAGGACAGTCAATCCTGGCGAGAGAGCCATGGCAGCTCCGAACTGCGCAGGTGAGAGAGTGGGACTCCGGGCTCCAGTGCGGTGAAGTTCCCCCGCCTGGCGCGACCAGCCACGCCACGACAGCAACAGCACAGCAGCCCGCAACTAGACTGCCAAGTGCACCGGGAAAGACGGAGCTCTCCTCCTCTCTCTCTCTTTCGTTCTCTCGGTGTCTCTCTCTCCCTCTCGCTCTCTCTCTCTCCTTCTTTCAGTCGAGGTCTCTCACTCTCTCCCCTCTCTCACTCAACTCTTCCTTTTCTTTCCGCTCCACGTCTCTCCCCCCCACCCCCTTCCCCTGCCGCCTTGACACTCGCACCGGGCACTGAGCTCCCACCCACAGCCCGTGTGTGTAAGTGTGTGAGATGGGGAGATGTTTCACGGAGCGCTGGCCCACTGACAGACAGGCCCGCTGACAGCTCGCTGCTTCATCACACCTCCAGCGCGAGAGGGGCCTCGGCCTAAAGTCGTTTTTTACAACTTGGCCACTCTTTCCAGGTTCATAACTACAGTCCAGCGCTCCGCTCCAGCGGTCCCCGATATGCTGCAAGCCTTTTCATAAACTTTGAATATTCAGCTAGCCGTCCTGGACTGGCTGAGCACCAGCGCCTCTTGCGGCCGCCTGCGGGAAAAGTGCTGGGTATTTGCAGGACCCAAGGGTCCAATTTACAGGCAGAGAGAGGAGAGTTCCTTCTAGTCCTTCCTAGCATGCATTGCCCTCATTTGGCACATTATTTACCCTTGTTGACTACTAAACTCTTAAACACAGATGTGCATTATAATTTAGACAGCAGACATGAGCAATAAACTATTAGTGTTCCCATATTTTGTGAACATTTCATAGAAGTTAGATAATGGAGTAACACAAAATGTATTTGAAGTAAAAAAAAAAATTATAAAGTATACATCTTCCTGTAAAGTGTGCAATGGTTTCAGCTTCTGCTACTATAATACTGATAAAATCCAGTGCAATCCATCTAACCCTAATCATTAACCTGAACACACCATGCCCACAGTGAAATTTGGCAATGGCAGCATCATGCTGCAGGGAAGCTTTTCTTTAGTTTTCCCAGGAAAGCCGAATAAACTCATAACTTTGTGGAGCCACCATTCACTGCAGTTGCATCTGAAAGTGTTTTAGGCCACGTCTTTACCCGCCTTGCACATCCAGAGACTACATTTCTATCAATGTTTTCATACAATAGCTGAAATTCACACTGACTGGATGGGGAGTGTGAGCATGAACAACAATTTGTCAGCCTTGAAATCGATTCTTAATTTAATTTATTTTAGGCTTTGATAAGAAGTTTCTAACACTTGGGTAGGCTTAGCTCAGATCCATTTAAGTTGCTGCTCTGTCTGTATGCTTGTCCCTAGAAGGCAAATTGTATTCCCAGACTCAAGTCTGTTGCAGCCTCTAACATGATTTCTTCCATCATTGCTCTGTGTTTAGCTTCACTCAACTTACTGTCTTAGCGTCCCAAAGAAAAATCATCTGCTGTCATCACAATGTTTCACAATGGGATAACAGATGTACCATGTTAGCCTCCTTCCATGTAGACTTCTTATGGGAACCAAAGAGTAGAATTAAGCAAAGCTTTTTTATTGTAAAAAAAATAAAATAATTAAAAAAAAATTATATATATATATATATATATATATATATATTGAAAACTGTATAACTACTTTTGGACTTTGTAATAATATTATATGTTGGTCTATCACATCAAATCTCAGTAAAAATGCAAACAGGTAATGGGCTTAGCATGAGAAAAGTGTGAAAGGTTTGGTTAAGAATGCAAAGCCTTTTAAGTGAATTTATGTATTTAAAACAAATAGTTGAACACTAAAATAGATTAACTACAAAACGTAAGATCCAATAAACATATTACCAATAGAAATATCGGCTAGATATATCTAAAATATGCCATCTGAAAATCCAGTCTGGATTTATCTTCAGCCTGTGGAGCTCATTGATTTTTGCTAATGTACTAAAAGCCATCAGATTTTACAACACAATAGACAGTGTAATACACAATAAAAAGTAAATATTCAGCACCATCATTTGTATCACTCATCATTATGATCTCAGAATTATTAATTATTATTATTATTATTATTATTATTATTATTATTATGTAATTTTCGTTTGTCTTGTTTGGGGTAAATGTCTTGGTCTCATTTTACATTTGATATACAGGAGGGAAAAGCATCCAAAATAACTAATTTTCAATTACACTTACTAAAACAATAGTCTCATTCATAAGTAATTCCGTTCATTAACAAAAGTACAACTTTATTTTGACATTGAAACAGAAACTTTTATATTCTTTATTATAACAATAATACACATTCATGAAATATTGTTTCATAGAGATGCAGTTAGTACACATATTAAATTATGTCATTCTAAATTACAGAGCTAGTGTAGCAGTCCTTCATTAATCCTTAACTCCAATTATAAAAAAATAAACAGTACTAAAATAAAGAAATATTAAAAGGCAAATATAATTTTAAGGTAGAACACTTAGTTAAGCTTTTTGACAAATTTAAGTTTAGCTCAAGTTAGTGATAGAATTAAATAAGTTGATAAGATACATTGGGGACAAATGCAATCTAATTGCTTCTGCATAGATTATTCAGATTATTATTTAGCTTTTTGTGACATAGAAAGCACAGGTTAGCAATATACAACCATATTATATTTAATTAATTAGGACACGAGTTGAAATGAGGCACACAATTATCTTAACAGAAATAAAGCCTTGAAAACACACACACACACACACACACACACACACACACACTATATTATATTATATATATATATATAAAATTGTGTTTTACTTAATGAATTGAGCTAATCAGTAAAAAGAACTTTCCATAAATTTTCAAACTTTTTGAATGGGCATGTTTTCCTGTTTGGAAAAATCAAAACTCTATTCTACAGCAACAAATATGTAAACAAATATGTAATCATTCATTTACTATTTGGTTTCAACCAACATACATTAATATTTAAACAGTATTTTGTTTATTTTGCACATAATTTTCTTGATAGAACATCTGTGGTTTTCTTTAGTTATCCTCTGTTAGAAATTTGCTATGAAAATAACTAAAACTTGATTTGGGAGAATAACATTTGTTTTTTTTTGCTGTCAGCAGGATCAGTAAGGTAACTTCTGCTGAAAACAGGAAAAGTATAAATCACTGTAATACACTGAGATCCATCTACAATCACAAACTTATTTCAAATCTTGACTTATTTTAATAATACAAGAAGTGTGGGGGGGGTTGATACGGGCAATAAGGGTTTCTGTCCTGTGCAAGTTGGCTTGGACAGGTGTGTATTTGTTGCATATTTGCAAGTGGGCATTGGGATTAGGCACTCTGAGTGCTAAACAACATGTTAATACTGTAAGAAAATATGTGTTAGCAGTGCGGTTGGCTAATTGACATCTGACTTGTAGTGTGAATTGAACATTAAAGTAAATGGCAATTTTACCATTTTTATTGTATATGGATTTTCTTTATATTATCTAGTTGAAAATTGAAGATAATACAATCCAAACAGAAACCATGTTATTCTGATTACAGATAATTTAATCACATTTTGTGATTTGCAAACTGGTATTCAATTTGTGAAGTGAGTTTACTCAGTGAGATTTTTCTTCTGTTTCTTTATCTCCATCTCTAAAGATCTTTTTATTGTTCGGTTTATCTCACTTTTTACATCTATCTCCTAATGTAGACTTTCCAGTTGTATCTGTCAAACATCTTTACAAAAACCTAATGAAAAATATTTGACATTTCTGGTTGCATTATAAAATTAATATCATGAAGTTTGAAGGGTAAAAATATGGCTATCAGCCAAAACAAGACAGTGATAAATTGAAAAGGAGGGTTTCTTCCAACTGCTTCTATGGCCAGACAGAAGCAGTTTCGTCTAAATGGCCATAAATTATAAATAACTGACACTAATTAACTTGCTGTGTAGCTGCTTCCTTACAATTACAGTTTGAGAAAAGGCAACCAACATGGGTATAACGAAAAATCGTCTTACGACACATGTGAAGAGTCAGGAGGGAAACAACAATTCAAGAGAAATTTGCTCTCTAAAATGTTTGTAGGTTTATTTTTTTGTCAAACCAAGACGAAGAGACAGCCAAAAGTGACTGCAGTAGAATAAAGGTCAAATTAAAGAAAAAATAAAGAGAAAGAAAATAAGAATCTACAGAGGTGGACAGTTCTGGGTCAACGTGGACACATGTACATGTAAACATAACCCAGTAATACCGGGAGGTCTGTGCCTCACAAACACTGACCATCAAGGTGGTGTGTGACTTACAGCGAGAGGTCAGCCTTCACCAAGAATCAGGATTATACCTGGGCTCTGAGAGAACAGTTCTCCTCAAGGTTGTTCAGGAGCACACAGGCAAAGATGTCACTAAAGATGCACACAGAAACCCTTCCAGAGAAAGCCACTCCCTTTTCACTTTTATTTTCCGCTGCCTCGACACAAATGTCACCGTGTTCCCGAGTCTCTGTGTCCTGCCCGTCTGTCTGAAACCAGAAGACCAGCCGCCCCCCACATGCCTAAAAACGTCCTCCCATGTTCCCTGCCCACGTCTAAATCCCCCCCGCCCACCTTCTTCTCCCTCCCCTCACTCCTGGTCGCTTTGCTGTTTCTATGGCGATACCAAGCCCTGCACCTTGAAAAGTGCACTCGGAAGGCAAATGGGAGAGACAGACAATAGTATCCCTCTTCCTAGACAAACGGCCACTCAAAGTCTTGCATGACTGTTTGGGAGAGTTTGTGTGCAATTGCATAATTTGTGTGATTGTCATTGACAATGGTGTTCAAACGTCCATTGCCTGTGCAAGTGCAAACAGTTTGCATGCAGAGTAAAGGAGCCATCGTGTCAGACAAGTGGGGAAAAAACTGTTCTGTTGGAGTATCATGCACTGTCACTATTGTACCCATTTTCTTTTGGAGGTTGTAAACTTTGTTGGCTTGAAATTTTTGATTGAAATTCAGAAATGCTTTATGTATTTACATAAATTATGCAAATACTTTATGTTCCACTTCTGTGAATTGCCATTTGACATCAAATCCTTCAAGTGACATGATGCCGGCTCCCCCCCATACGAAAGTAAAACAAACCTCTGACAAACAGTGCTAATGGCAGACATAGTGGAACTCAATGCCTTACCCAAGACAGTTTTTGAGTCATTTTTGCTTTATCAGTCAGCACAAAGACAACAGGCAATAAAATTCTCCAACGAATACTACATCAGGTCTGTAAGGTTATTTTCGGGAAACAGAGAAACCAATGTTAAAGCCCAAGTGTTTTGCAGCCAGAGGAAGAAAGAGGGGAACAAAGTCTTGACACATTTTGCAAAATGTGTTTACTACCGGTTACCTTCTTGCAGCCGAACATGAGGTAGTTCCTGTTGATTCCAGTTTCATTCAACTGCACATCAGGTTGGCTGCAGGCCTTGCTCAATTTCTTGCATTATTCCAGACTCTGGGTTTTAGGAAATTTAATAAATTGTATTCCGCCCTCCACACGCTCTGGGTAACTGCTGTTACCCAGAGCATGTTCCACACTGTCAACGTTTAACTATGACTTCCTATTATTTTCCTCAAAATTCTTAAGAGCACAGGCATTAGCAATGACGAACCCCTGTAATGTTGTTAAAGGTTCAGTTCGTCCAGATAAGTGCTGTGTACTTAGGGAAAAATATCGACTGCCGATTGGTCGGTTGCTGACGAATCCCCCAGAATAATTCACAGGTGGCATTTTGTCAATGCTACAGGAATAACGGTTCATGTCAGCAAAATGACGTATTTTCAGTGAACACAGAATGATATAATTCAAGGGTATCATAATTAATATTTATAAATTATGACATTTAACAAAGTAAATTCTCTGTGGGGTTTAGGTCAGACCAGTGGTCAACCAGGCATCATTGCAAGGCAGGGGAGTTTTTTTTTTTTTTTTTTTACTAACTTTGGGCTTAGCCAACCAGTTAATACCTTCAATAAATCTACAAACCATGCACCAATATGATTTTACCTCCACAATTCTGAAATAACTAAGGATTCTGCCAGAGAAAGTGGTTAAAAAGGCTGACAGAATTTTACTATAACTTGTTCAAGGTTAAAAAAAAAAATCTATGTTTGAGGTGGAACTTGCAGAGACATTTAATCATTTATCATTTGTTGACTTTGTTCAAACTGCAAAAAAATCCATGATATTTGGTTTATTCATTCCACAATGGAAAAAGAAGAGTTCACATGTATCATAAAAAGTATGAAAATAATAAACCTGATTACTGTATGTAGCTTCCTTCAACAGATGGCTGAATTTCAAAGGGCAGGAGTCAAAATGAGACATGTGCAAGACTGCAGTCTCAATGGAATACAATATTTAAGAAGATTTTACATTTAATCAATCAACCTTAATTATAAAGCATCCTTCATACTAAAAGCTACTCAAAGTGCTATTTTAAGTCACGAGGAATAGATTTGCACCATAAAACTGCAGAGATATGTCAGTCATTTAGATCATTACTGTCCTTGAAAAGACTTCAAGGACAGTAATGATCTGTCCTTGAACAGATGATTACTGTAGCTCTTGAAGAGCTACTGTCTTCAAGAGTTCCTTGAAGACAGTAGCTCTTCAAGGAGCTACTGTCCTTGAAGAGACTTCAAGGAAAGTAGCTGCATTTCCATTAGCCATAAAATTGTGCAAACTGGAATTATGAAAATACATTTGCTTAGTAGAGACAACAATTTGAAACAAACATGATTTTATCTAAAACACCTTTGAGCTACAATGAGAATTTGTATGTTTCACAAAGTTGCAATGGAAACAGTTTTTCCACATCACACCAGTCGTGATCAACAACCGGATGATTTTATTGGCAGAAAAGATGAAGAAGACGACAAGAAATGGTAGTAGGAAGATGGTGCATTATCTTTTTAATGACTTTTAATGACTTAAAAACACATTATTCACATTTGATTTTAGTTGTGTTTCTTATTTAATGTTTTTTTTTTTTGTTTGTTTTTGACAATGGAATATCGACAAAGTTTTGCACACATTTGTAATTGAAACACAGCTACTGTTTAAGATGGTTCAGCTGAAGGAAAGGGGTTGGAACATGAAGAGAAACTTATGGGCTTACCAAGACCACTATTGTCACTGGAATATACAGTACAACAAGCAAATTGCAGCTATATTTCTAATATCATGCAGTCCCATGCAGGATGGTTGTAACTTGAACACATTTAGTTGTTCAACAAGGATAACGATTACTAACACACATTAAAAGTAGCTTAAGAAAAAAAAATCATACACAATAAGTCAACTTTTTGTAACTTTAAACATTAACTTTCAAACTTCCCGTGTCAGCTAGCTGTGCTACATGAGTTGACTCTAGCTTGTACATAAAACTGTTTTAGTTGTGTTGTTCATTTACAATCCTCTCTTTTCAGTGCAACAGCCACAAAATCTTAATTACCATAGCCATTAAAAAATACAATGTTTTTTGTTACAGTTTTCCATCTGTGTTGTTACATATACAACAGCAATGCCTCTTATTAGGGGCATTTGGCTATCCAACAGATCTTTGGCCAGATTTGTTTTATTGCTTTATTCTGGTTTTGCACAGTGTTTGCTTATACCAGCAAGCAGCTTTAAACATCTCGCTCACACTGGATTTGTTAAAGACTATACTGAGTGAACATATGCCAGAGAGTGTCCTGCAGCGCGGTCACCACTATTCTCTCCAATGACACAGGCTCTCTTAGCAAGGTCAAGCAGCGGGCCACCATGTGTCTGCATGTATTAGCATAACTTATGAGTGCAAGGACAGGTGTTCCCTGTTTCTCAGAGAGGTTACATGATGAGGCATCAAAACCTCACGACAACGCCAAAGCGATGAACTCTGACATAATCGGCTCCAGAAAGTTAACTCGCATCAGCTAGATATGTTGGAAGTCTGATACTGAAACGAGGCAGCTGAACCATCACAAAATTAGAAATTAAAAACATCCAATTTGTTCAATTTTAAAGAGATGTGTCACTTTTCTAGAAATATAAAATACAAAGAAAGATACAGAGCTTTTGTCCAGATATGGAGGGTCATTGTGATGCAACAGAAGACGACACACGAAATTGAAGACTGCCAGTGGGTCTCCTCCTTTCTGTTGCCCACAAAATGACCTGGGTGGAAATGATGAACACCAAGTTTATCTTTAAAATGAAGGAGCCACAGTTTGGCTGGAGGGGCAGATACCACTTGAAAACAGGGATGACCTGCCTCATAAATTTTGTCTTTCAAAAATTATCTGTTTCTATTTTTGTCTTATACTGGTGTGAAACAAAGGACTGAATGGAAAGAAAGAAAAGACCAAAAAGAAATATTTTTTATCATAAGAAATGACAATTATTTGTAGAAGATTTTTATGTGACATACATGTACATAATTATTCATATTTTTCAGAATGCACTGTATTACACTCTACTGTACTTCATGCATAGAATATAAATAAAATACTTTGCAGTTTGTTGCTATTTATGACAAAATATGAAAGAGTTCAAAAGGTATGCTATGAATACTTTTACAAAGCGCCACGCATTGCTAGGGTTACTGGAAAACTCCTGATGGTTAAATTTGTTTCTTGCTAATTGCAGAAATGACCTTTCCCATGTTGAACGAATACCAACAAACATATCGAAGAGTTAAAAGCAACAGATAGATAGATAACTGTCTCTACAAAAGGCTTGTGTAATATGTTGCATTTCAGTTATTGGACTCAATACCTCTCAGTGCCAGCACAAAGCAGCCTGCTGCTGGACCACCAGGTGCGTTTATGTTGGCCAAGTACACAGACAGGTTTACACAGACTTTGCTATTGACTGTTTAAGCACCATATGTTATCCAAGCTCTCATCGGGTGTCTATGGTCAATTTTCTTTTATGCTCCTAACGGATCTAAAGGCTTATATGACCTCTGTTCTGAGTGATGACTATGAATCTAGAGAATGGAGATTTGCTTGCTCCTTTCAACTCAGTGGTATGGAAGCTTTACAGTGAGGGACGTTTTATTATATATATATATATATATATATATATATATATATATATATATATATATATATAAATAATACAGTACAGAAAAGCTCCATTTAGCTCTGTTCGGAAATAAGCTATTTTGTTTTCCAAATTATCGTCTTGATCAAATCTAAATTAATATTCCCTAATCTTTTTCTCATATAAGAAGATTATGGGGAATCTCTCTTCCAGAGGATTTTAATCTTTACACTTATTGGAATATTGCAGAACTGAGAGTTACAGCCACTTTGTCAAAATGAGCCTCAATAATTAAAAATCTGTTTGGACTGTCAACAGTGGTAATTGGTAACTGGCTTGTACTTGCTTTATCAAGTCCATAGTACCTCAAAGCGCTTTACATTACATTTAGTTATTCACCCACATTCATGTACTGATGATGGAAAGCTACTGGATAGTAACTACAGCTACCCTGGGGGCAATCTGACATCCCACTGAGATGGAGAAATAAGAGACAGAGTCGTCTAAATGACCACTGACCACAGGAAGCTACAGGTTCTGCTCAGGAATAAGGACTGTTTTCTATTATAATTACAAGAGAGAGCCACAGACTGAAGCAAATGTTTTTTGTTGATCTCATGTTGATACACAGATGTGCTTTCCTAAACCACATCTGTGAGGCTGTGATCACAACTGGCAACTTGACAGACTTATAGCGCTCAACTAAACCACAAATTTCACCTCCAAAAATCGGTGAATAGATCTAGGATTTATTCTAAACACTGCATTTCGTGCGATACCACCTTCATGTAACTTCTTGAATTAGGAATCATTCATGTTCTTCTTGTTTGTAGGTTGTTTTGTTTTTTTTTTTGTTTAACAATGAGTGTCACAAATGTCAAACCATGTTCATGTTCTACAGGTTTTTCAGTTCTCTTTCCATTTCAGAGCTAGCCACCACACCGGTGCAGAGCTGATCATCTGATCCCCCCACTTGCTCCCGTTGTCTAATAAGCTACAAGTACAGGCAACAGATGTTCATAGCTTGTTACAGTGAATGCTTCTCTTAGCTCATCAGTCACGATTTATCTCTGTTTGATTACCTCTACTGACAGTGGGGCTTTTTTTGTTGCATGAGCAGTAACATGTTCACAAAGCAAAATGCAAATGCATGTACCTTTTAATTGTTTTGCTTGGAAGTGATTAAGATGTATAGCATGCACAAATAAAACCAAAGAAAAAACATCATGCTATTTTGAGCCTGTTCATTTTCACACAGGGTGCTAGACTATCCAATTGACTACCCAATAGTCAAGTGCAGAATCAACATAAAGATACTTTTTGCGTGCACAGAATCATTACGTTGGGAACTCACAAAAAAATAATCAGATCTCTGATATGTGATGGAGCTTCATTATTCAGGGTTTTACGTGCAAGAAGAAAATTTTCAGGTCTAGAAAAGTTATTTCATAGCATCAGTAGGAAAAAATTGCCATCCATTTGTTTGACAGCTCAATGTGATTGTTGATAAATTCTGACATGCATTTTTTTCACAGTGGTTCGGTATGCGTCAGTACGTTGTTGAAATATAACAACGTGCATTTGTAATATTTCAACAACGTACAATCAGAGGAAAGATTATTAAATTTTGCTGTACACCACCTGAAGCTTGGAATAGTAACCCAAACATCACAACTTTGTTAAATGCATAAAGGTGCTTAAAAAAAAATCTGAATTATGCAATATAAATAGAATATTTTTGGAGGATTAGCCAGGATGCCAAATGATGAGTTCAGCTATTGCAAGACAATTGCTTTTTGACTTATCAAAACCATACTGAATGCCTTTTCCCCGGTTCCATCTCCAAATTCTCTTTGGCTATTTGATACATTTCAGAGGATTAACATTTGGAGTTTGTTGACACGTTTAATTTGTAAATGATGACTATGTATTAGGTGTCTTCATAGTCACCATTTACTATAAATTTTGTTTCTCTGCTTCTGCTTCAAAGTCTAAGTGCATTTGAGCTCAAGGTTGCAAACTGGTGGTCAGGTATTTTTGTCTGGGATTTTTCTGGATGATGGCAGAATTCATGGTTCCATGAATTATGACAAGTCATGAAGAAGCATAGCAACCAAGACCATGACACTACCACAACCCTGTTTGACTTAAGTGTAATTTAACACCAGATGTAACAGATTTTTTTTTCAGAACAGTCTACAGAATATTTCCTCCAAAATCACTGATGCTTTTGAGTTTTGCCTTGAAAAGCAACCGTATCATTTTTTCCCAATCCCTCTCTTATTTTGAAATTATGAACATTGAACTTAACTGATGCAAGGGAGACTTTATATTTTGTCCTGTGTGCATAAGCGGCCTCTTGGATCAAGGGTGCTCAAGTCCAGTCCTCAAGAGCTACCATCCTGCAACTTTCAGATGCTTCCCTGTTCCAACACCTGAATCAAATGAATGTCTCGTTACCAGGCCTGTTCATAGCTGATCCTGGTCTGTTGGAGTAAAGATGCATCTGAAAGTTGCAGGACGGTAGCTATCGAGTACTGGATGTGAGGACCCCTGTTTTAGGTATTTCCTCGATAGGATCTGAGTAATTTTAGAAGGCCCTCAAGCAGAGAAAGTTTGTTTCTTTTACTTTTTACACAATCACTGTGGTGTACTGAAGTCTGAAAGCGTCAGAAATGGCTTTGTGACCATTCCCAGACTAATAGATAATTTTATCTTAATCTGTTTGTTAGATTGGTGCATGATTGTGATGTGTTTTTTTTGTTTTTTTTGTTTTTTTTAATTGCTTGGCCTACTTTATGCTAGTCAGTCAGATTTTTCTAAATTGATTTATTGTTTCTACAAGTTTGGCAATAATCTGGCCTGGTGATTTACTGTTCACTGAACCAGAAATATATGGATACTCATTGTTCATCTGTGTCTTGATGAAGGGGCAAATTACATTTTAGCAAAGTAAATCAAATGGAAACCCTCAGTTTCCTGCACTGTAACTTTAAGCTACTTTAAGTGCAAACTGTAGGAAACTCTAAGTGTTATCTTTAAATATTTGTGATCTTCTCTCTACAATGTGCAACACTGACAAAAATTGTATTCATGCCTTCACCTCTGGCTTCGATGCTTATATTTCATTAATTTCTGGACATTCCTTGAGTTTCAAAGAAGTCTTCAACTCGTCAAAAATTCTGAAACTAGAGGCCTTGCAAGAACATAAATAAAACCATATTTCTTCTACTGTACAATCTGCAGTGGCTCCCTCTACAAGCCAGAACAGATTTTCACATTCTTCTTTGCACCTTGAGAACTCCCAATGCCCAGGCCCCATCAAATCTTAAAGATATCCCAGTCCCCTGTCAATCTAATGGAGTACTTTGCTATGTGAATGCAGAATTTCCTATAGTTTTCCAGTCTAGCATAGTCTTCAGCTATTATGTCCCCCTACTACGGTGCTACCAGCATGTTTTCATTAAAGAGTCAGATGCACTCTACCTTTAAATTCTGACCAAAAAAATATATATACTTAAGACTTATAGTGATGCTTCCAAGTCTGACCATAAATCGCTGCATATTTTTGTGATCTGTTTCTTTTATCTTCACATCTGCCTTCTGGTTGATATACACAGCACTTGGAATTCTGAATTTTTTCTATCCATTTTACAACTCATTTTAACATTTTTATCTTTCCTTGACTTTATTAACTTTAGAATTTGTTTTACTTTTATTTATGTGGATATCTAATCCAAGCAAATTTGGCTGTATTTGTGTTTTTTGGTAATTAAAACACTTTTATCTACATGACTGCTGAAAACGGTCTATTTAATTGTAGACTGACTGATTGATTAATCTCCTGCTCTGTCTGCTGTCCACTTTTCTCCTGTTTCATCTCCTCGTCTGGAAATGGTGCAGAGATTTATTCCAGGAATTACTCAGGCTTTGGAAAGCTGGATCAGTTTCTCCACACAGACAGGCATACAGAGCTGGGATTCAGACAGGAAATCTTGCTGTAAGCTCATGGTTCTGTACCCCCCACCATCCATCACTTATTCACTGGGCTTGTTTTGGCAAACTCCAAGTCTGTCACTATCAGAAGCTGAACTAATGTTGGTTTCAAAATAATAGTTTTAATTGTAAGAAAAGCTTAAAACAGATTTTTATCTCAACTAATAAATTATTAATAGAATCCAGTTTGTTGGATGGACTGCACATTCTCTTTCAAATCGAACATGATTTTAATTTTACCTTTCAGAAGAAAACAGGAAAAGAGAATGTAATGCTGGAACTGTAAACATTTTCTTTACAAATTAGAACACTTGCTGTATAAACTGAAGATCCGGCTTTCATATTAGCCATTGAAATAATATATGCGTGAGTGCAAGGATATGTAAAGAAGCTCTTATTAATATAAGGCAGATAACACGATCCACCATGGCAAAGGAGGAAATCCGAAGCCTGGAAGTTCCCCTTTCTTCGTCAACAAAAATAAAAATCTTACTGACGGCGTAGGCATGAAATACATATTTAAAAAAGAAATATTACTGCTGCTGCAAAATAGTGAGAGATATCAGATATCAAGTTAATGCATGAGTGTGATTAACAGAAAATTACCCAGATAGCACATAATGGTAATTCAACGTTGAATTATGGTCAGAGAGGTTGATTTTGACAACTGACAGTGGATCAACCATCAATCAATCATCCAATTCTAGCCAAGTAAACAATGTTGAAAATGTGCTGAATCAATGTTGTTTCACTCATATTGTGCTGTCTGGGTACAGTCATGTTCTCGACAATGCAAATAATTAACATCAAAAACAGAAAGAGGCTAATGCAATCATATGCTTGGTCGAAATCTAAATTTTTTCTGGATTTTCACTTACAGGCAACAAAGACAGTTTCATGACATGAAAAGTCTTAGTAAAGTTGAAACTACAGTCATAATCAGTAAATTAAAATGTATGTCATTTATCCTATGGATGACGTGGTTGGAGAGAGCGACATCTAGGTCTCCTTTCTTAGGCTGCTGCTATTCAACAAAGGGACTTTTTGTTACAATCCTTGTGTGTTTGGGTTCTGGTTTTCATTTGTGTTTGTGCTTTGATTACATCATTGATGTTTATTTATGTTGGAAAGTTCTTGGCATATTTAGTTCATTTTATTGTTGGTAAGTTGTTGTCACATTAGTTCATTCATTAGTTTTTAGTTTCTTGTGTTCTGTTCGTTGTAGCAAATCTAGCAGGCCCAAATTAACTCTGTCAGATTTGATTTCAACACTTTGAAAGTGTCTGTATGGGTCCACACCAGAAAGTGTTGATTTAACTCTTTTTGGAGAGTTGGATCCTTAACTCTAATTAAGTGTCAAATATCAAATCTGCTGGAGTTTATCATTTAACACTTACTAACACTAATTCAGTGTTAGATCTTTATATTAACTCTCTCAGAGTATTCTTTTCTAACTTCATAATTGTTATTTCTAATTAATATTAAATAGGTATTTTATTGTTTTGAACTTTTAAAATTTCTTTGGAAAATAAACATTTAATAAAGAGGCAATGATTTTCTCAAATTTATTTCAAAACGTGCACCATAATTACAAAACATATTACAACGTGGAATAATGTGCATGTTTCACATGTCGCTTTCATTCACATATTGCTTATCAAAAGGTCTGACATATCAGCTGTGCAATACAAAAAGCAGTATGCTTAAATCATTTTTCTTCAATGCAATATGCATGAAATTGTTCAAAGCACAAGGTGGAAAAAGTAAAGCAAGCAGTTCATGTAATATGATAGAGTAAATGTTCTTTTAACAGGTAGATTGCCAGATATTACAGTACATAACAGACCAGCCTGATTTTCAGATTCATCACTTCTTACCCAGTTTCTGTTTCTGTTTATGAGAGACTGGGCCTCTCTGCACTCCCACAAAGAGCTGTCCACTCACAAACACAGATTGTCTTCGGGTTGTTGGGCTGTTGGTGAAGTTTGGCCTGGGACGTCACCGTGTTGGTCTCTGGATCATAACAAACAAAAAACATAACAATGAAAAATGGAACGAAGGAATACATTTTTACTACAACTCTAACAACAAGCCTCAATTACAAAAATGTGGATATTAACACCTACATAATCATTTTTGGAGCTTGAATCTTAAAATAATCAATGGAGCGTTCGGGCGGTTGATGCTGACGATTCATCTGCAACCATACTGGTACAAATATATAGAAAAAGGCAATAAAAAGATTAAAACGTGCTCCAAAATGTATATAAGAAGACACAACTGCAGGAATAATGCTTTCAACATGAAAAAGCCTTTTAGAGTTTTTCAAAGGAACAAAAATGATCAGAAACGTTGATAAATCTGACCAATATTCATGTAAACGTTCAACATCATGGAAAAACATTCTCCAGATTATTACGGCTCTGTTCGTTAGCCAAGAATTTGGCTGAACGTTCACCGGCTCAATTTTTTTATCAACACTTAAACTCTGCAAACATTCGGCATGCTAAGCTAAATATGCTAAGCTAAATATGCTAACACCGAGCATTGTGGGAATACAGCTTGATCTCAACTCAAAATAATAGTTATAATGACAGTAAAAAATGACTTACCAAGCGCAGAGAACAACAGCGACATGTGGAAAGAACTGAACTCAGTGATGCTACAGTTTTGAACATGTCATTTTACAGAATATTTCAAACAGAATTAGCAGTGTGCACAGCTGTTAGGTTTTCTATTACTCTCTTACACTTACTAGCAAATAATCTGGGGTAAGGGGGATAATAATTTAATTTCATTCATTTCATTTTAAAAACCTTTTTATTTCTTAAATTACAAAATAAATTTTTCTCTTAAAGTTTAGCCTGACCTTATTTATGTTTCCAGAAATGCATTGAAAGAAGTCATTGAACAAGCAGGGGAAGTGTTTTTGCATTGTGAATTGTGTTTTGTAGAAGAGCACAAATCTTCTTCTAATACATTAACAACACACAAGCTGTCATTTCATCTGTTTTGTTAGACGCTCTTGTGTTGTGCTGGGATTCTGCTTAACTAGTAAATATGGCAGATAAATAGTCAACTAACTTGAAACAAACAAAAAACAAAAAAAATATATATATTTTTTTTAAACTTTTGTTACCTTATTTCTTATTGAAGCAGTCACTTTGAAATTTTGCATAAAGTAAAATGTTGAAATTAGTGGATAATTATAGTCAATGTTGCACTGATTAGATTGTGTGTGTGTGTGCGTGTGTGTGTGTGTGTGTGTGTGTGTGTGTGTGTGTGTGTGTGTGTGTGTGTGTGTGTGTGTGTGCGTGTGTGTGTGTGTGTGTGTGTTTTTGTTGTTCATTTTCTTGGAGACAATCTTCTTGAAAATAAATTATCTATTTGTGATGATGTAAAATGCTCAAACAATCATGACCTAAAAAAGTTGCATTTTGTGATATCAACCCAAGCATTTCAACATTTGAGGGGAAACCACTTTAATGATTTAACCATAGACTTTAGAAAACATTTATAAAGCACGACAGCATGAGTCAAATTTGCACAGGAACATCCATGGTGATGGAGCTTGTCTATCACTCATACTTTTAAAGACAGGAAGCATCTAATGAGTAGAAACAACTAAAATAGTAAATTTCAGAACATCAAACACACAAAGTTGACAGCATTTCTCTATTTCAAATTCAGCCTGGATGCAATCCAAAACACTTTTCCCCTACAAATATATTTACTGAAATTTGCTGCAGTAATGAACCAGCATTCCTGCTAACAGACATAAAAGAAGTACATTTTATGTCAAAGGAAAAATTCAAGGATGTAATGACTTTACTTCTGTTTTTAAAACACATAAAAATGAAGTTTTAAATCATTTTTAAATCATATGAAAACTTGATTTTGTGACATTTCTTTATAATAGTTTCTATCACATCATTTGTCTCTTTTTCTAATCTTGCATTCAGCATCCAGGGTTGGTGATGGTATGATGGATGAACTTTTAGTTTTGTGTAAACCCCAGACCACATAAATGTTAACATCCATTTGAAAGTAGATATTTATATACAATGAATAAAAGAAATCTAACCTCTTTTCTTACCGCTTTGAATCAGCGTCCTTCTAATATTGCTTCAGTATTTTCAAATGATGTTAATGTTCTTTTCTTTTTATGCATCTATAAGTGCACTGGTCCCTCCTGCAGCAACACACCCACACAAAATGATGCCACCACCAAAAACTTCATAGTTGGGACGGTGTCTTCAGGGCTGCAAACTTCTGTCTTTTCTCTTCAAATGTAACAATGGTCTGAATGCAAATGCATACCAGACATTTTGGATTCTTTATAAATAGAAGATTTCGAAAACCAAGTAAATTTCCTTCCAAATCACAATCATACACTACTTTGTGTTTCATATGAAGTCCTCACAAAATACCTCAAAGATTTGTGGTTATACTGTAACAAAATGTATGTAAATTCATTTTCTCAATTCTTTTCAAGGTAACATAATAATTTTACACTTTAAAGTAATTCTTTACCCCAAAGAAAAGAAAAGAAAAATAGCTGCACATTTGGATGAATTTTACTTGCTTCTGTGTATAAAAGCTTGTAAAATAGAACATGAGGTTGCTATACATGAACAAAGAACCTTTATTCACCATATTGTTCATGAGGTGAGATAATCCCTCTGAAGCATGTCTTGCTTTCAGAGGAATGAGAGGAATGATAGCATTGTGGCCAGTGTGCAGACACCCACACATGGGCACATACTGTAGGTATATTATCGGCTCTGCAGAGCGCGAGGGGGCAGAAGGGTCTAGTAATTGAATGGAAACCTTTTTTTGTCCCCTGTGCATTGTGCAGGTTTCAGAGTCGAGACTGCAGTAGTCTAATGTGAACCATCACAAAAAGAAGAAAAAAATATATAGATGTCACACTGGTTCTACGGAGATATGGGGACTAAATGAGCATAAATGCACAAGTGAAGCGTGAAGAATATGTCTTTCTGCTGCAGTGGCCAATTAATCACATGAAGAATTGATATCAATGGGGAGGATGTCAGGTAGTGTTAATAATTTCAGAAGTCTGAGTTTGTTATATTGCCAAATTAAGCTCAGAGGAAGTAAAATTATTGAAATGATTTGCGATTTGAAGGTGTTGAGAATGAACTGCTGTATCTGTTTAAAGGTATTACTGAGTGTTGTGTTTCAGGTGGAAATTAAGCAAGACAGAAGCTGTTAATTATCCTCTGTTTCTCGCCTCTGAAAGCTGAATATTTAATATGTTTGAAAATAAAAACCACCATGTATGATCTGTTTCAGTTTGGAATCTGATTTTTCTTTTTTTTTTTTTTTTGGTGTGTTTTTGTACCATTTTATTTTTAGTTTGTATGCAAACCGAAAAGGATTGATAGTGAGAGAAATAAGATAATGTCTTTGATGAAATGAGAAAGGTTTGTAGAGCATATGTGATAAATAGAAAATGCCTGCTGAGAAAATGCATAACTTTTGGAATGATGTGTCTCTAAAACCAAAAGTAGCTTTACAATTGCTTGAGCCATGGAAAAGTCTTTAAAGAGTCGGGTCCGCCCTCCTTCACCAGTGGTTATTTATAATTTCTCAGTAGGCTGCTAACTTTTGCCATGTGCAGACACTCACCACATGAACTGCATCTGGACTGGATGTGATTTCTATAATTATTTTCGCACAGAAACTCTCTGCAGAGAACATATATGGAAACAACATATGGAAGTCATGTATGCTCTTACTTACTGGTCTTCATTTCTGGTACTGTGAGAATGCAGAAAATGTGGCCTGTCTGCAAAAGTAACCCGTTAAAGAGAAGCAAAACAAAACAAAAAAAAAAAGCCTGGTCCTTAGGTCCAGCCGTTAATTAAAAAAACAGTACGACATTAGGCTGCCTAAGTGTTGTAAACAACTTCATGTTCCAATCCTGTATTTGTTACAGTATTATAAAGACTTATCCACAGATTAACACAGCTAAATATAAAATATGCCATACTATTATTGCTATAATAATAAAACATAATCACTGCTCAAATCCTAATTAAGCTCTTGGCGTGTTTTGACATGATTTTAAAATAAGCAGAAATTGCACTCTGAGCCATACTGAGTGCTACAGAAAAGCCTTTGAGAGGAATGATCCAATATCTTTATTCTGGGGTTCACCAGAGACAAATTTACTGTCTCTGGTGAGAACAGGGCTGGAAATCTTACGCAGAGATGTAGGAAGACTTGAATTGAATCCAAAGTGTTTAACATGTGAAAAACGGGTTAAGTAATAGTTATTGGCTAAAACCATTAGGAGTACAAACCAATTCCACAACAAATCAAAAGGGGTTTTTTGGGGGTTTTTTATGTTTGTGTCTCTAAAGCAGATATAATTTAAGAGAACATGGAAGGACAGATGTATTCTTTTGGAGGCCAGGCTGCTTTCAATTAGTGATGCTAAAGAAGTGTGAAACTGAAGTAAACCCTATTGAATGATGTAGAGGTCAGGGTATCAAGGTATTCATGTCCTGCAAACATGTACTCGTTTAATAATTCCAACTTGCAATCGCACTGAATTCTCTCACAATTTAATATTTTCCTGTATGTTTTTTCAGTTTTGCTGGGACTTTATGGGGAATGAAATGTAATTCTATTGAACTAAACTACATACACAGATATACTAAACATAATACAATACAATAAAAAGTAAAATAAAATTAAGAATCTTCTATTCTTATTTTATGCTTATTTGGCTCAGTTTAAGTGTGGTCACCGTTATTGCTTAAAAAAAAAGGGTTTTGCATGTTTGTTTTTGAGACTATATGTGAACTAAGCCAAATGAGACAAACTGAGCCTCACTCTAGAGGGCAGATACAGCGTAAATCAAGTTTAACCTTTTCCTGTTTGATTACACTTCTGTAATGTTTTATTGCAAATACAGTTTTGCCAACTGGCAACAAAATCACACTGAAAAGCAAAAGGTATGGCAAGCAGTACCTCTGTTTCTCAAAAGAGGGAGTAAATGAGCCCATATGCTTATGCCGTTCTAATCTTATTCTTTACAGACTGCAAGAATCAAAATATCTTAAAAACAGACTCAAACTGAGTCCATGTCAGGATTATGGTTTGTACAAGCTAAAAAAAAAAGCTTTTAGTTTAAAAAATAAAAATAAAAAAGCTGACCTTTGCACCTGAGCATAAAATTAGAAAAACATTGCAAAAAATATTTGCATTAGACTTTTGTTGAAGAAAAACCTCTTGCTCTTTATTGAAAAGAGTAGTTAAACATCTGGGCAGGTTATGGCTGCCTCATTGTCCCTTTAAAGGCACAGATGGAGACACAATTATACAACCTTGACACACATAAACCACTAAAAGACAAACATCAGAATTGGATTTAAAGATGCTCAACTCGGCTCAACTCAGCTCATGTTTGAGGTGTAGGATTTTAAGTCTCACTAACAAGTACAGTTCAATTCAATGAATTATTAACATCTTCTCTGGAGTACCACTATTGTATACAGATGCCTGGTTGTCAGTTTATGTATGTTTTTGTCATGTTTATCTGTTTTTATATAGTGTTTTCATCAATTTAAAGTAAGTAAACCACATCAATGCACATAATGTCCTGTTTAAGAGAAGAATTTGGTTTATTAACCGAGAACATTAGACTGTGAGCTATAAAAGGTTCTTACCAAGCTGTTGATGTTTGGTAAAGCTTCATAATAATAACCATATGAACTTTCTCATAATGAAGTCAACATAAAATGATTTTGGTGGCACTTTAAAACTAAGGCCCAAAACATCCATGTGTCATTAATACGACACATGGAAGTACTTCTCGAAACGTTCCGACCTCTTCACACATTATGTGATTAACATTTTGCACTTGATTAATGCTCACAAAATCAAACTAGACAAAACCATATGAACTCTAAGTTGTCGCTTCATGTTACCTGCGAAAGAGATGCCACAATTTCAGTCGCTTCAGCTGTGCTGCATGTATTTGCTCTGCAGCACAGAAACGTTTTATGCACCCCAACACAATTTAATTTAGTTTAATCTCAGGACCTCCACTGGGAATGCAACATATAATTAAACTTTATGGAACTGCCCCTGCAGCTCACGCGAAGCCGCACATTGTCTCACACACGCCAACTCACAAAGGCTGGATGCAAAATAATTTGTGTCAATGCATAATCAAATCATTATATAAGTTATGATTCAAAATTCAGCGCCTAAAATAAATATTGATAGAGCCAACGGGTATGCAGTGTGGATGACTGGGAGGGCAAGCATGACTAACCGCATAGAGATATAATGCTTAATTTCTATGACATCAGAGTGGGCGGGTTTCATTCACTGGATTGTTGGTTGCATTGTTTCCCAGTGTAGATGCAATACACAAGTTAATCAGAAAAGGGCATAAAGAGTGCTTAGAAGTTTTTATATCCTAACTCTCCTCAATGCTCTAGTTTGTTCCTATAGCCTGAGTGTTGTTTTTTTTTTTTTTTTTCCTATTAGGTTACAGGGACTATAACACTGTCATATGTCCACATAGATGGGGGTTAGTGAGGTGGATACTTATTGGGCTTTCTGCGGAAAAGGTGTGATCAGAACGGTAATGCTTCAGTAATTCAGAGACTTAGAGGATCACAAGAGAGATAGGCTCAAGCTGGATGCAGCTCAGATTTTGTGTAACATGTGGACAACAGACACTGAAAGCTCCATAGTTAACTCCAAAAACAAATTATGAGTCTAGACACAGTCCTCCATGACTTAAATATACATACATTTCATATATATATATATATATATATAGATACCTGTAGCACGTTGGCTAACAGTTTTCTTGTTGGGGTGTTGTTCTGTATCCAGGTGTGCCTGTTTGCCTGTTTTTTGTTACAAAAAACAAAAAAATGTATGCCTGAAGTACTTGTTCTGCTTTTGAATAGGTGTGCATTTTTGTTTTCATAGTGTTCTGCTGAATCATGACCAGGTACTTTACTTTTAACACAACTATTTTTATTTTTGCCATGAAGAATAAAGAGTCATTTGTCACTTCATCATCTGCTCTGTGAGAAGCCATATTGGTCATGCAATCAATTTCATTTTCCGTTTCAAGCATCCAGCATCCAGAGGTGAGTGAAGTGTTCATCAACACAGTGTATGCAAACAAACCTGAATTAGGATTTTGCTTTGACAATCATTTGGTAGGAGTTTTTCCAACACCTAATTCCATGCAAGTATAAAGCAAACTTTAGTAAACACAAGCAGAAAACAGCTTTCCCTTGTTTACCTTCTCTGTTTATCTCTTTGCATTTCTCTGGCTTTATCGCCTCCTCGTCTAAACCCATCTTTAGCACAAATGAATTCTGACAGCTGACGATGCAGGACAACAACATCTTGAAAAGCAGATCTGCTTTTCTATAAAGATGTAGCAAATTTAACAAGTTTTTGTACGCCAGTCCATTTCCCGAGCAACATGAGTCTTTTCTTCTCTCCAAGTAACCTTAGTACAGTCCATCTGGGCTCCACACACACACACACACGCCCACGCCCGCACACACACTCTCACACACACAATTACAGAGTGTACTGCCAGTACTGCTCCTAACACCCCCTTCATGTCCCTTTGGCCTTGCAAAGTCTGTTTCTCACACAACCACACTATTTATAAATTCTCTTATCTTGCTTTCTTCCCAGTCTGTGTCTGATCATCACGACGATCATAAAAAAGCCGAATAATGATGCTCCATCCTGAATGAAGTATTCATTCAGTGCTAAAACCTTGAATTTCAAGACACGCTCAGTGTTGAAGCAACTTAGAACCTGCAGTATTGTAAGAAAACATACCGAATAAGCTTCAGGAGAGAATAACAAAAAAAATTAAAAATATTCATATAAAAACTAAGGGAAATAAACAACCCTGGGCTGGGTTTTAAAATAACATACTCTGATTATCCCCTGGAGAAATGTTAAACTGAAAAGAATTTGGCTCAACAACTACGCTGCCAAAAAAGGGAAGACCTCCAAAACTCATGAACCAAACATGAAGAAGAATTATTAATAATGAGATAAAGTCAAACATAGCCCTGAAAGAGCAGCAGAATACACCAAAAAAACTTTGTCTCATAACTTAGCTCAGCTTAAAACATGCTCATCTTTGTCTTCCTGATGCTCTGCGTTCCCAAATATTCTAACAAACCTCTGATGTCTTTAATTAACAGCTGGATTTTATTGTATTTTCCAATAAATTACTGAGGAGATTATTTTACTATGTGGTATATAGGTATAACCCAGGAAAAGTATGTATTGTTTTTCTTTCTCTTCCTACAAAAAATAAAAACAGATATATTTCGTCCTCCATCCCAGGAATAAGTTCAAATCTATGCACATTCATCAAATACAATTGCAAAACGAGTTTGTGATGGTAATGTAGAAAATGACATAGCTAACTGGGTATGAATGTTTTGGAAATGCACTGTAGCTTTGTTGTTGTTTTCTCTTTTTTTCTGTTTGAAAATGATAGAAACAATACCAGGATCTATTTCCACATCAATGTAGAAATACATTGGGAGTACATCACTAAAAGTTGGGAGTGATGAATTCTTCCCCAAGATGTACTGTACAAACTCAGTGAGTGAGACATCTTGGATTGTTCCGTTTCAACATTTTTCAGGTTTTAGAAAACACTGGATCCACAATTTGAGCAAGACAGGCTGAGTGTCTGAGCCGAACTGCTGTGTGAGAACTCAAATCAGGGCTGTCATTCGTGATGAGGAGCAAGCAGACGAGACGTACAAGATAAAAAGTAGTTGAGCTTTTGTTGTTTTACACATACCCTGGTGCTTTGTCCTCACAGCATGTGTTGATTATAAGAGTTGTCTGTCAGAGTTTGGTGGTTCTTCTCGCATGGTAGCAAGAGGAATACTTGTGGCCATACAGAGAAAACTACCGATGAGGAACATACACAGTGTGCCATTTAAGCTAGTAACAGCATATGTTCTGAGTTCCTTGAATTTGTGGAACAATTAAGTAAAATTAGTAGTGATGATGCCGAAGCTACAGAATAGTCACTGTGTTGTTTTGAAATCTTTAAACATGGCCTCAAACTCCTAAGTTTCCACCTCTGTTAAGCAGTCTGGGTCCAAATAATCTGTTTAAGGAACTTGAACAAAACCTGCCCCAGGATCCATGTTCTTGCTTTGAAATAAGGAAATGCACATTAATGTCTCATTACTCCTCCTGAATCCATGATTCATTGCAGGTCAGAGTTACATTGAACAGCGTCAACTGAGTGTAGGGTTAGTGACGATAATAACTGAGGATAATAAGTCATCTTTTCAAGGAACAAAAAGCATTACAATATATTTCAAGATGCCTCCTAAAGAAATTGAATGCCTCCTAAAGAAATTGAATGGCAATATTGCTACATAATTAATGAAGAATATGTGTGTTCATTGCTGAATTTCAAATCAAGATTAGAAGACAACAAAGGTCCCTCAAGGTCCCTCAAGGTCCCTCAAGGTGTTCCAAACGTCTCCAAAAATCTAGGGCCGACTCAAAATGAAGTTAGGGTTTTGCTGTGATACTGGACACTGTCTGCCAGAGCTTAGAGTTTTCTAGACACACAAACAGGCTGTGAGTCATTGGATCAAAAGGAAGAATTCACAGCTAAATAAACGTAGGCCACAAGCCAGTCCAACCCACTTTGCTGGCAGTGAGACATGCACATGATATCACTAACCCACATATGAGCACGCTTATATTTTACATGAACTTCACAAATATAGTAGCACACTTAAGCTTATGTGGCTTCCACTTATGCTCAAATGTCACAGTAAGAAATAGTTTTATTACTCTCTCAAGCTTTCTGATCCCAGATGATAAATGTAATCAATGTACTGCTGATCTTATTTGCATTTCTTTGAGTTGCTTTTTCTCCCGTTCATATCAGGTGTGATGGAAAACTCTATTTTCTCTGTTTATTTATACAGAAATAATAATTTCATAATGTGTAGGAACTGGAAAAAAAAAGCCATATATAGTTAACTAAAGTAACAAACAACAAATACCATAATGGTGGCTATTATTTAATTCCTCCCACCTCCATCAGTGGAAAGAAGCAAGGAGCACCTTTTATCTTGATGGGTATAACATATCTTCACGGTCTTTCATTTTTGCTTCAGCCAACTTACAACTTAAATGCAGGCCATTTATTTAACAGGATTAGGAGATAAGACTGCTTTCAACTTGACCAGGCCACCATCGCCACATTGAAATCCTCCCTTGTCTCACAGCCGGAGGCAAAAACTCATGCTAACTGCTAATACGGACATCCACACAAAGAAGCGATGGGATCATCTCTGCAGAGAGAGATGATCCCAGCCACTGGGCCTCTAGCCTGGATGATTTATCTCCTTCTCAGCCTGTTGCTCAGGGAATGTGGAGAAAGGAGCATGTGGCCAGCACAGTCCATTGCAACATCAAAGCATTGATGTTGATCTCAAACTGGGTCTAATTAGAAAAGCAAAAACAAGGGAATGAAGCATTTTTCACACAAACCGCAATTCATTCAAGGATTTTTTTTTCTCCCCCACTCTTGCATTACATGAATAGACTGATAAACTCATTTTTGTGGGGTTTCTTCATCCATTTAAGTTTTTCTCGCTGGCCTGATGACGGTTTTCATATCAAACTGATCTTGGCATGGTAAAATTGTTGGAGGGTCATACAATGTTCTTTCTATCCCAAATTTGTTAATTGAACTTACAAACCAAAGCTCGGTTTTGTTCTTAAAATCCAGCTTTAGTTTGCCTTTAGGTAATGATCACAATAACACTTTGGAGATGCATACATGACAGATTTATCCTAATGGACCAAGACTCAATTTCATCTGAGAATCTCTGGTAAGTAAAGCTGTTTTTTTTGTTTGTTTGTTTAGTTTTTTTCCTGTTTTCACTGCAATTACCGGGGAGTTGTTGCCTGTATTGTTGAACCAGCTTATTTTCATGTATTTCTGAACCCATTCTATTTTGTTAATTTACTGTGAAAGGCTTGTTTTCAGTTTATAATTGAGGATTTGTAGCTTTCAATTTGGTTTCCTATGCAGTTAAAACTGATCCATGTGTTTATGTAACTTTTACAATACATCACATTAAAAAAAAATACATATGCATATTTGTTCCCTTAGAGAGTCATTCAGTTTTGATTTTGTCATCTGTTAATGTGTTAGGTCATCATTCACTTTTATATCAGAGAAAAATAACCAGATTAAATACAGAACGCATTTTTTTAATAAACAATATCATTTAAAGTAGAAAAGCTTTTCAACCTCCCTGATTCTATGTCAAAAAATAATCACTTCCTAAGATTGATAATCCTGTTTAGCAGCAACATCTATCAAGTGTAGATACATTACTTGTATGTGTTCTCCTCTCTATAAGACAGATCTATGCTGCTGCTTCTGGGAATGATATCGACAATAACTAAATCCAGCTAGTGCTAAATGTCTTGGACCCAGGAATGTCTTTGCAATGTCAATCAAGCTTGTGTATGTGCTGCTCACCTCTCTGGTGCTTGTCATCATTCAAGCTTAAGATTGCTGGTGCTAATTGTGGGCAAACAACCTAACCTTACGAGAAAATCGTCAATTTGTCACATTTCACAGCAAGCTCTGGAAAGGCTGCATCGCAGCAGAGACAAGGAGAAGGCACGTAAGCTGTGCTTGCTCAAATTTTAAGACCAAGTCCATGTTTTTTTTCCCCCCAAAACTCCCAAATGTAGCTATTACTCAGCATCTCTCTCACAACCAAAATTACAGCATCAGCCTTATGAGCCGTACATAGTTTTTGGAGTAGACTCATGGTTGACCTACTGACACACCATTAAATTCTCACCATTTCATTAATGGAAAGGTATCGGATTAACGAAATACTCCAAAAACTCATCTCCATAATACATTCACAAACAATTCTGTGATAATTTTTTTATGTTTCAAACTGGACCGATAGTGCTAATTAAGCTAGCTCACCTGAATAGCTCAAAGTAAAGACAAAAACACTCAGCCTCTTCTGCACCCTGTTGTGTGCCATCAAGGGGGTTAGGAACAGATTCCTAACAGTGAGAGGCGGACATAGCCACTATTTAGTCATTTGCCATGTTGCTTTTATGGAAGAGAAATGCCGTCATTGTGCTTATAATCATCAGAAAGCATGCAGGAACATCTTGATGAGGTTAAAGACCTTTAATATGCATCATACATTTAATGGCAGGAGACTGTTGCTGCTTTCTTTAATAGGTTGTTTTTTTTTCTTATTACAATGCAGTTCTCTGTTTTTCCATGTGAGGGTGTGACAGAGGACCCAAACGTATGGCAGAAAAGAACAAGATGCTCCATCCCTGACATTATAAAAGATCAAAGAGCTCTAAAAGGTCGCCGTTGCCATATTCTCATTCTCTGCAGTATTGACACTTGGTATTTCTCTGATCTTTTGCTCTAATTAAAAAAAGACAGAAAAACAGTTGCCAAGGCTGCAACTCAAGAGTGTTTGTGAGTTGTGAGAGGGTTGCTGTCTCTGTTGTACAGTGTCTGTAGTGTGTTTGCACTTCCTTCAACATCAACGTACCCCCACTTGGGAATTGTTGTACTCTTATGGACTCTGACAAGAATCTTTTCTGCTTTTCTTATAATGCTTTGCCAAAGTTTATGCTAGAAAGTCAAAGGGTTTTGCTAAAAATAAGCAATGTTAATGAACAACAGTAAAGAAATCTGTGTGACACATTGGTAGAAAGCAGCTTTCTCTAATTTCAGATTTCATCAACAAATCTATGAGGGACAAAAGGTGACTGCCTTGAGTGCTGCTGGTGAAAAACTCCTTGACTCTATTATTCTTTTATCAGAAATTGTCCACTGTCCTTTCATAGTGGAAACATTAATGTAAAACAGCATTTTTCAACTTGAGTTTTACTAAAGAGTGCACCAGTCAGCGATCAAAAGCGTTCAAATGCCCTTGATTGGCCTTGATTGCTGATCAACAGGACAAATATAGAAAATGTACAATTTGTTCCCAGTTCATTAAATGTATGCAAATAGAACATTCCCAGGATTTTTGGAACAGCATGTGCTTTGATGCACTTTAAGTGAAATCAAAACCGTGGATTCAGAAGTATTGGAAGCGCTTCACTTTTTCCGCATTTTATATTTTAAAGAGTTATTTTAAATTGTCTTAAATTAATGTGTTTCCCCAAAATTCAACACATAACTACCTCATTATGACAATGTGGGAAATTATAAGTATAATCTTTATTTCATGGAACATGGGCATGCAGTTGTATAACAAATTACCAGATTGTTTATCATTTATTGTGATACATTTATTATCGTGATATGATTTTGAATTATTGTTATCATGATAAATTCTGAATAATGATGTTAAAAAACTCCAAAACTGTCCATATTATTGGGATTGTTAATTTTACTGTTTTTCTGTTCAATTAGTTTATCAATAAATATCAATACATTTGACAAGATGATCCAGTTACTGTGAGCAGCTTAGTAATACAAATCACACTTATTTATGTGACTGATGTCCTGAAGCAGCATAAAAATTTGCTGTGTTTTTCAGGAGGAGTATTTGTGTTTATGTGGACTCCTGTTTCATGAACTCTTTAAAACAGTAGTATCTCATCACTTTTAACATCACTATAGTACCACAAAATATTGTGATAAAACTCTATGTTGCCCACTGCTTGTCCAAAATATGTGTATAACCTAGAATATCGACAGATGTAGACCACGTGTTGAAATTAAATCCTAAAAAAAAAAATGTGTAAATCCATGCTTACGCCACAGAGTACGCTTAAACTACGACATAGTATAAATGAAGAAAATTACAGGTCAACTCAAGAACTCATCCTTGTTTTTTTCCCCCCTAAAGTCTGTCAGTTAATTATCTTCCTCAAGTATTAATCTTAACATCTGTACGCATAACTCTTAAAATTAGGCTTCAGCTGTTTAAAATGTAAGAAACAATTCAGCTGTTGGACCCATGACTAATAGACTCCCAGATCCCACTAATAAAACGAGAGTTCAAACTCAGTTTAGCGTGTACTTCTACTGAAAAAAAAAAAAAAAAGAAAAAAAACGATCAGTGTGGATCAGGTAAACCTTGTAATCTCACTAGAGCCCCAACAAAATCTGTCTTTAACTCTGCAGGAATAGCTTAAATTCAGGACAACATCCTTCATTACTGCATCTGCAAATTGCCAGAAATGCCTCGCAGATAATCAGAACCTCCCGGCTTCTTTAGACCAAGTGAAGAAGCAGCAGAAGGTAATGAAAACATAAAAACTTAAACGTAGAGCCAATCTAAACATGAAGAAATGAACAGACTTGTGAGCGCTTCAGTATTAATAAGTTCCATAATAATAAATCAGGCAGACAAACTTAACTTGTTTCTCATCTTACTTTGTCATTGTAGAGATGACTGTCACAACTGGATCCCAAACAATAACACAACAAATAAAGTGACAACATTTAAATAAAGTTTTAGTGTTCTGTTAGGTTATGATCTCCATAACAACATAAAAACAAGTACATCTGACTTAATGTACATCTTTAGACAAACGTCTTCAATTTCTTGTGCCATATGAGCAGTTGGCAAATTGGAGCAAAAGCAAAAATCCAAAAAGTCAACACACACGGGTCAGTGTGCAGTGAAACATCTGCTTTCTATACACACCATTAGCACATACTGTCGACAGCTGTACAATCACTATCTTCACTGCTTTTTTTTTTATTTTTTAATCCAAATGCATCCAGCAAAGAGAAAACCTTTCCAGAGGTCAAGCCTTCAGCTACTGAACCCAAAGCCCATCCTCAACCCCCATTGGCAGACGGTTACATCATTTTACCCATGAATCAATGTGCATAAATAACTCATGATCAGACCTTCTTCCTCTTTCACTATTCAGTCTGAATAGTTTAACCATGAAATCAGTGTTGTGGTTCATTGGTAAAGTCTGAGTTAATTAACCTTATGTTGAAAACTCATTTCAATATGTTCTACAGCAGAAAAAAAACAAAAACAAAAAAAAAATGTCACCACCTTGTTAAAATGTTGAACATCTGAAATTAATACTTGTGCTTTAATATACATTTTATGTTTGAAACATTAACTTGTCCTCAGAATCTGTTTTGTTTCTATTATAGATAACGCTGCTAATTTAGCTATTCATCATGGGATTAGTACTTTGGAAAATATAATTTTCTAGCCCACATTTCAATATTGTCAGCTTAGCCTCAACAAAGATGTTGAAAATGAGGGCCAATTTCCCTTTTTGATGTGGTCCAAATAGCCTTTATAATTTAGACCTAAGTAGCCTTCATGATTAAAATGATGTGGCCTGTACAAGAAAACCAAGATTTTAAAGAGTGCTTGTGAAATTAACATGAAAACCATCCTGGACATAAAGCGATGCAAGACATCAGTTTCGCTAGACTGCATTCAGCCTCAAACCATCTAAGCAGGAGTGACTTATTTTGGTAGAGTTACAATCAGTCGTCTGTAACTCCAGAGGAATGCAGGAAGTGGAAATAATTATTTATTTTTTTTATTTTTTATTTTTTTTAAACCAAATCAAAATGATGGGAAATCCAAAACCCAAAATCCAAAGCTTTGGATAAAGTGTGGGAGGGAAGAAATAGTAAACCTGATACACTGGCGTGTGCATTAAACAAAAGAAGATGGGAGTTTGAGGTACATCAAAGAAAACGGTGTATTATAAACACAGTTTGCAATACAAACTATTATAAACTTACTGAGCTTATAATCAGTAAGCACAAATAAACACAAAGTTAAACAACAAAGTAACACTGGGTTAGTCCATGTATCTTGTTAATGAGTAGCAACAAATAAGAAGATATTTTAATAACTTCCCCAGTTTTATTGTGTCATCTCCTCCCTATAGCAACATTTTTCCATTTCATTGTAGATTGCAATGCCTCGCTCACCACTAAACATTGAGTTCAAAAAGTTCATTTACATATAACTTACAAAGGTTTGAATCTACTAAAGTAAAATAGTGATATTTTTAGGAACTAAGAAAAATACTACCTTATTTTTTTTTTTAAGTTATTTTATGTTGTCTCATGTAGAATTGAGATTTTGTGTACCAGTACCCTCTCTGATTCATGTTTAGTGTGTAAGACTTTTTTTAGTGGATGATTTAAACAATAGAGCAGCTATGCATATTGGTTGGTGTAAATGGATATTACCCTAAATTTGACAAACACACTTTAAATCAGGTAAATTGACCATCAAGCCAGGAAATCACTATTTGTACTAATCAGACGCAGTTTATGTAAGACTATTTTAACGAGAATTATCAGACAAAGTAAATCAAACTGAGGAAAGAAATTACCCTCACATTTTGCTTTGAGGCTGTGTTGGGTTTTTGTCATGTGAAATGCCAAATCTGGGTAACAAAAACTACTGAATCAGATCTGAATAAGCATCAATTAGAATATTAGCCATGCTATTAGGCAGTAATGCCACATTATTGTCATTGGCCGACATCCATATGCCAATAAGAGATTGGCAGGTCAGAATTAGACGGAGGGTGTGTCCCAGTGAGAGAAGTACTGACTGCCAGATACACCTGATGCAGCTGCCAAATGACCTCTGGTCCTTTCCAGTACTACAGATGCCCACCTGCATGCACTTTCACAAAAGAAATAAAATAATATTTATTAACAATAAAATCAAAAGATAAATTTGTTAAACAACATTATATTACAGTTCTAAATGCCTTTGTACAAACATGGGCAAGTGCATATGACTCCTAGTTAATGAGTCTGAAATCAATGGTAACTGTTTGTATTCTACAGGCAAACACCTCATTCCTAAATGTAATATTTTCCAGCTGTTTTAACATTGACTTAGTGCCATTACTGATTAATCATGATCAAAGTTCTGCCAAAATACAGACAGAAAAGGTCAAAATACATGCAGCACGCAATCCATAATACTTGCAACAAATCAGTTGAAAGGACGTATAATGCCTTTCTAAAATATTCAGAAAGATTGGTACAAATGAATGAATAATTATTTTGTGGGGGAAAAAGAACGGATTTTGAAAAGTTATAATCTGAAAGGTTTGTTCTAGAGACTAGAGAATTCTTTGTCTACACTTTGTTTCTCAATAGGGCAATATCAGTCAGATAACCGGTAGAGGAACTATGAAAAGAATTAGTCATCTTAACTAGGTGAACTGACGTCTTCACTTTGAAAGGGTTCTTCCAACTCATGGATGTGCTTTGATGAAACTCTACTTTGTGTCTCTAACTGTGTGTTTAAGGTCTTTGTGATGCTGAAAGTACAGTTGCAAGTACTTTACAAACTCAGAGGTTTTCTTCCAGAACTGTCCTGTATTTAGCTCCTTCCATCTTCCCATAAACTATGACCAGGTTTCCTGTCTCTGCTGAAGAAAAGCATTATCTTCCCTTAGATTTCATTGGTGTCATCTGGGTGCTGAACAGTATTAGTTTTACATTACACTCAGCTTTTTGGCATTTATCCAGAGCACCTACTATCACATGTTTGCTGTGTTCCTTGCATGTCTTGTTGCAAATTACAAAAAAGTTTGTTATGAGTATATTTTAACAATAAATACTCAGGTCACATCACACCAATAAACTCAGCTTACAAAATTAGCTGGAATCTTAAGGCAATTGATTGCACATTAATTAATTTAGGGGTGTCAAATTACAGAAGGCTAAATTTAAATGCATACTAAATTAAGTATATACATATATTTAATAGCCATATTGTACCCCCATCACATGCATGGATTCACATATTGCCACTCTTCACATGCAGTAACTCTCATCACCACTAGACGCTGCATGTTCTATTAATGCAAAAGTAAACAAAATTTGTTGTTCTCCACATAAACCTTCATGATAAGATTGTGGACTAAAACACTGCAGGGTTTAAATTCTTTACGTTTGTAGGGTTAATGCACCACAAATCGTGAAAATACATTCACATCTGTGTATTTTGTGAATATTTCTCATTTCCCTCTCTTAATCCCTCATTTTCTTTTACATAAACACACACGCAGCACGCGCACACAGTGTAAATAAATTCCTCCCCTCAGTGTTGGCCATTCATTAATGTATTCAGCTGCACACCTTCAGTATTTACCAGGTTCCAGGTGTGTGGCATTTCCTTTAAAATGAAGACTAAAAAAGGAGGAGGGGAGAAGTGGTGGGTTCTTTCTGCAACAGGAAGACTACATAGAAATTTCTGTGTCAGACAGCTGAAGCTCTTCGTTACAGCTTAAAGACATTGGCGCTGAAAAATATTCATTAAAATTCAAACACACTCCAAATATGACACTAGCAGACAGTTTAGTAGGATATTTGCCCAACATGTGGTTACGGGGACATAGAAAGTGAACTAGATATTTCTCAGTATTTAGTGACGCCTCATCTTATTAAAATGTATTTTTAAAGTGGGTTGTTGGAGATTATAAATGTCTATGCCTGCAATTAATTTATGATGCGAGACCAGCGGTTAATTATTCTGTTAATTCAAGATAACCTAGCTGTTTTTATCTCATTATCTTTTCTCAGTGTGACATGTTTTGTTTTGCACACAGAAATAAGTGCCTCTTGTGTGACGACCTATTAAAAGCTGTTTTAATATTTCACTTACCATTTATGTCTCTCAACATTTATGCGCAAGCTATCCCACACAAACTTATTCAAAGTTTAGCTCACAGAAAAAAAAGAACAATTATTCATACTCAGGCTGAATTTAAAGTCCAGTTACATTAAAAATATCAGAGCTGCTTGTATTTTTCTTTACAAACTCAAACATGTACTTTGGGGCTGTGCATGGTGTAGAGGTGGAATAGGTGCCCCATAGACAGAGGCTGCAGTCCTCAAGGCAGCAGTCTGGGGTTCAATTCCCAACCCTGATACCTTTGCTGTATGTCTTTCTTCCTTTGCACATTTCCTGTCTGGTGACTAAAGGGGACTTGTGCCAGAAATTTATTTGACCATTTATTGCATAAGCTGAAACATATGTGATGATTCAGACTTCCTGTGAATCACTGGACCAATATGTAGTTGTATAACAACTGTTCTTCACATCTGCATGACACGTAGTCTACCAAAGTGAAAAGTTAATAGCAGGAGGAGAACAATGAGCTGAGAATTTCAACAGCCGATGTCCTCCTATAGGAAGGTACCAGAACATCAATCTTGAAATACTACAATCTCATTACAAAAATTTTGTGCATTCTCTAAACAGTCAGGGGCCACTCATGCTTTATTATGTGTAATGAAAGATACAGTGTTATTAATGAACCCAAAATAACTCCCTAAAATCATCCAGCGAACAGGAATAATTTTAATGCCATGTTGTAATCCAGATTATTATCTTACTGTTGTTCTCTGTTAGTCCAAGCTCCACAAACTATAAACTAGCCTCTTTAACTTAAAAGAAAACTTTAATAATCCTCAAAAACTGACTCTGAAGCATGTTTTAGACAGTATAGTATTGTGTCCTGTTTTAAAATCACAGGAAAAACAACAAAATCAGAAAATGAATCCCTCTCAGCATCTAAAGTATTGTTTTGGGAAAACATGGTCAGCATTTATTGAGGCTGTGATCCTTATGCAGAAATTGTGTTGCTTTCTTTATATGCTTCACATACACAGATATATATATATATATATATATATATATATACATACACACAAAGACTTAAACTTGTACACAATAAATACAATGCAAACGCACATCTTTGGCCCCGGGGCCATTTTTTGAGCCTGGTCAAAGCGAAGGTTCCAAGGTTATTAGAAGGCCATTTTACTGTTTTTGGAGGGTGATCAAATTTCCAATTTTTCCTGACCTCGCTCTTCACCGCTTCCCCCCGGGCTCTGCTAAAAATGAACCGGCTTGCCATGGTAAAACAGACCCCACCCAGCGGCCAAAGTGCCGGAGGCATCCTCGCAGCAGATTTGATCTAATATATGTGGAGCCAAAAGTGCAATAAACAGCACATCATAGAATGATTGGTTTTATGTCTGTCACCATAAAATAAGTGAGGGGGATTTAGAACCCCTTGCCTCACGCTTAGCAACAGCTGGAGAGACCCTCTGTTTCTTAATTTGAGGTTTAGATGAGTGAACGTGTGAGATGAGTATGTGGTAAATGAAGAATTTCTCGCCCGCATCTTTTGTGTGAAATAGTCTTAGTTTTTTAGCACCCTCTCATACCGTCTCCATTCACACTTATGCCCCTTTTTGAAACAGCTGTTGACAAACAAATAACCCTGTAGGAGATGGTGTGAGGAGCAATCTGTAGACAGTGCTCCTGGGAGGTCTTCCTCAGAGATAAATCCATTTTACCAACCAGAAAATATACTGTTTTACAAATACCAGAGGGAGATGGCTGTCTCTTTCTGTTGTTCTTATTTCACCTTTACATTTGGGCTTTTTTGTTCTGCTGTCGAAAATACACTCAGCTTAGTTGCTTTTTTCTCTTGAATAAAATAAAAAACAAACTATGCCTGCAACTTAAGCACAAAAAAACTATTTGGTTTATACAAAGATATATGGAACATGTACAAATATATACCTCCTGTTAGGCCCACAGTCAAAGTGAGAAAAAAGACCAAAGTTGGTTGAAGATAATGAAGTTAAGATCTTGTGGAACTTCCTGATCACCTCTGATAAGAATAAGGTGATGGCTAACCAATCAGACAATGTGGTGATGGACAGGCTCTCAAAACGCAGTAGTGGCAGACATATTGAGTCCAAGCCAAAACATAGAAAGCTTGAGAAATACTAAGGGCTCAAGTAGGACAGAGATTTTGGAGAAAGGCAAGTCCTCATTAGCACCAGTGGTTTATGGTAGAGCCTGATTGGAGGAGTTTCCATAGCAGATCCCAGGATCTAGCTTCAGAAAAGCACAGACAAACAGTCGAGATACGACTCAGAGGCCTCAAGCTCCAAGGCCTCCCAAGCTTGAAACTGCCTAGCTGAATATGGCGAACTAAGTCATATCTATATTACTCTATGACTAAATACGGCATGTTTCTTGATTCATCTAGTTTTGACATTTTCTCATTATTTATTTCTCTCTTATATGACTTAATCTGCAGATTAAATACAAATAGTTTCTTGTAAAGGTCTAGTATCAACCCAGAACAATGACGTAGACACAATCCAAGTCTCAAACTGCGTCCATAATTTTCTCTGCAACATTTTATTGTAGGTAGTCGACCTGTGGTCTACTAAGAGGATGATAGCATGTATTGGAGTGGAGCAGAGAATAACCTGTGAGGACTCGCTCACTCGCACCACAACGCTCATATTAAAAATAGTAGTACCTCATCCAAATAAATTAGGACAAACCAGTTGTTTATGTGTAAGGAGTCAGAGGCTCATGTGCATGAATTACATTTGTGCATCAATCCAATAAACACACAAGCCAAAGGGTGTGTTGAAATCCACACACACAAAAAATACTCAGTTTTTTACTTTACTTTTTATATCTGCACTCTTAACCACTAAAAACACTTTTTTGCACTACATTTCAGCTTTGCTGGAGGAATTCCACTCATTAGATTGACTATAAATAGGTGTCAATACTTTGTAACTATCCGTCTGCTCCATTGACATTAACCATGTATAAATATTTGACAACATCAATTAAAAACATTAAAAAACACATGAAAAATATGAACCCCTTTCTAAGTTTAAGAGAAGCATACATTTATTTCAAATGATTACATGACCTCCTCTTCACACCATAAAGTGCTGTTAAGCCTGTTAATGACCCATTCATTTATGTCAAGTGTACAGCAGCAAGTAAACATATATTGTGGTCACTGAGGACTAAAGTTGGGAACCACTGGGTTAAGAGAAGGAGAACGGGAGACGTGAAACCCGCAGAAAGAATCACTGATCTAGGAAAACAGATTTAAAGCATAAACTATGAGAATAAATGCATAAATAAACTAAACTGCCCAGATATAAGTAAATATGCAACAAGGGGAAAAAACCTCAAACACAAATGAAACCTAAAGTTTCAACACTCACATATGATGACACTTGCAGGCCTTGTGTAAATTCTTTGCGAGAAAGCAGTTCACAGTCTAAATGGTCTTTGATTTTTACTTTAAGTTACAAGGGCTTCTTGAATATATGCTGCCAATGTTAGGGGAGAAAGGTAAAGTAAAGATAACTATGAATTTGTAATGTTAGATTTTCTTTGTTTGAGTTTATTTTGGGTCTATTTGTATGTTAAAATGATCCATCATCTAACCCCTCTTGTCCTTGCAAAGTGGCTGGTATCCATCTTCAGCAGTCTTTAGGCGAGAGGGAGGGAACACCCCAGACAGGTGGTCAGTTCGTCACAGGGCAACGCAGACACATACAGGACAAATAACCATGCATGCACACACACATGCGGAAAATTTGATAAGTAAGCAAATAACCTGACCTAATGGAGAAATTGTATGCGACTTGAACCCAAGATCTTCTTGTTTAAAGGCATCAACAACCATGCGCCACTGTGCTACCCACTGTTGATATGAGAATCAGACAATGCTTAAAGGAGTAGCTAATTAAAATGCAGTTGTTGTACAAATGTGCAGCCGCCTCAGTTCAGTACGCTGTCAACAGCTGAAGTGAACTTATTCCCAGCACTGAAGCAAACATTGGATCTCGCTGCATCATTTGTGTCACAGATGCAGCTCTCAACCCTTTTAATCAGCATTCCAAAACTTGAATATCCTCCTCTGGCTATTCCATTGCTTAGACTTTGTATTCTGCTCACTCTACCTGGAGCATATCCTCTGAATAGCATGAAATGCAGCTTCCCAGAGGGGGTATTTAGAAACTGAAACAAAAGTCAGAGCTTTTCTATGTTCTGTAAAAACACAAAATGGGAACAAGAAGAGCTTTCCCAGCACCACAGAGCACCTTGGTGGTGGTGAACAATAGTTGGATTTTTCTGTGCCTGTCCTCTCTGCTGCCCAAACTTTATTCTTTCACAAGCTGATCATCTTGTTGCCACAGTGTTCCGAACATTTCTCAGTGTCTCAGCCCTGTGATCAAGGTGAGCAATCAGATGAGGTTCATTCTTTGGTTTATTGCTTTGTATTTTATGACAAACTTCAAGAAAGTTGGACACAATAAACTTTGAGTCTATATAACTTAGAAACAACTATGATAATAATAATATTCAGAAAAAAAATCCAGAGATTAAAAGAAATTATATATATATATATATATATATATATATATATTGAAGTTTTGTGACACTCTGTAGAGTCTTTGCCAGCGACACCAAAATAAAGTTTTTGGACTTTTAAATTTTACGCCATCTTTTCTGCCTCTTGTCGACATTTAATGATGGTCTTTACTGTTGGATATTCCATGTCCATCCATTATCTATTTCCACTTAACTCCTATTATTTGACCAGTTCTATGTTGGCCACTTTTAAAATGCTTCAAAATTTTGATACAATTAGTGGCAGACATTTTTTACATTTGGGATATTTGGAACAGTGCTGTTTACAGCAAAGCGAGTTTCAGAAATACTGGAGTCCAAACAAAGAAATGACCTTGATCTTAGTATTATTATTTAATTATTTGCTCTATTTAGCAACAACATAACAGGTTGCAAGATTTTCATCTTTCATCAAACATATAATGCTTTTAGTTGATGCTTTTATTGAGTTAATGTAGCCCAAAGTGCTTCTCAGCCAGAAGAACATTTGACGCTGCTCAGGCCCACATTGATGCTTTCATATGGCTTTAAGAACAAATTTAGCAATAGAGTTAGTATAAGGTGGTTACACTAAAATGTAAGTATGCACACACGCACACCTGGCCAGAAAAACTCATTCAACCTAAGACTTAAAGCCACCCACAGTTGTCTTTTACTTGTCAGCTTCTCGTGTAAATGGACAATTTGAGTGTTTCTTCTCCCTTTAATTAATAAGTGCCCCTGTTATTATCATTGTCACACCCATTGCTTACAGGAAGGAAACAGTGCTTCCTTTCTAACCTATAAAAAAACATGAGTATAGGTGGAGAAAACACACATCTGACCGGGACACAAAGCTGCGGTAAAGTTACAGCCCTGAGTTTGCGGTCGCCTCAGATTTATTTGCCTTATTTGCATGTGTATGTGTCCGTGTGAAGGGTTGAGACTTGAGTTTAATAGCAACCTTGATGCTGTGCTCACAGAGGCCTCTGAAGTTGCTTCCACTCCATCAAGTCAGTGTGTGGTTGCCTGGCAACCAAGGGTCCGGCGTTCCCGAGCGGCGTTGTTTGTTCCCTGCGAATGATCTGCCGGAGAGAGGGAAGACGTGCAGAGGTGAGGATGAGTGTAGGAAAGACACAAATTGGTAAATGGAAGACGCAGCCTCAGGGGCCCCCCGAATCAATGCCTGAGCAAACAGGCTTTGTCTGTCTCTCTCCGCCAGACGCCATCTTTCCCTCTGCTGGATGGTTCTCATCCTCTGCTATCTTCTTTAATCTTATTTTTAGCTTTAAATACATAAAAGTACTCATCAGCTAATTTTGGAACATTTTTACTTCAAAATGTTCATTATTTCCCTTAAATTATTCAAAACCGTAACTTCTCTGTCCTCAGGCTATTGACTCAACAATTCATCTGTCTCCTGCTATGCATTTCCAGCTTTATTTCCCTATTATGTGTGCATTCATACATTTATTAAAAATCTTATAAATGTAGCTTAATACAACGCATACAGAAACACACATTACACAAAAATCTCATTTAACTTGGATCGAGCATATTCTTTTATATCAGCGACTTTTAAAGTTATTTTTAAGCCGTGGTGACTGTCTTTGATAGTGTTTCTGTGCTTCACAGTCCTTTACTAAAACCATACCTCATAGCATTAACTAAAAGGTAGAAAGACCATTTTGGTATTATAAAACCTTGCTGACATTTATTGACCCATATTTGCCCAGTTTTTACTCTTGTGGTTTTCCTTTATCTGATCTAAAATCAAAGGGACTGGGAATTGTAACTGCACATTCTGGCAAACCAGCACAATAAGATTTTTTTCCTGATATCCAAGTTACTGAGCTAAAGTAAGTTGATATCCACGTTACTAACCATAACCCTATAATCGCTGCCTTGTTAACAAATAACTTATATGTGGATGACATGCTATGCTAGCTGCATATGCTAAAACTCGCCTTCTGCCTCTAATTGGTTGTTTGTAGATAGCACTGGGAGAAAGCAGAGGAAATATTTTTTTTTCACTAATTATCTCTCATGCCATACAGTCACAACACAATGACAGTTCAAACAAATATGTAAATATTTTTTTTAATAAAAGTTACATACTGCAGCCTTAATTTCACTTAGGGGTGGACGGGTCAGGAGGGATGTGGCAATATAGATCTGGAATTTAAATGCAAGCTAGGGTAAAACTGTTTGGACTGGCTGCAATCCATTCAGGAGACTGTTTTTTAGTCATTTTATAAAGATTGTTTGAATTTCTGTCAGCAACAAATATATTGTTTTTGTTGTGTAATTGTAAAAAGAGCAAAGACACAGAAATCCCTATAGATTCCCTGGAATGATGATAACTAGGCTGTCATTGGATACAGTGTTGCTCACCTTTTCCATTGGGTAAGGGGTTTATGTTGGTATCGGGGATTAGAGCTGCTGCTGACTGACTCACCTGTGGTAAAAGGTACAGGGACAAGTTAAATATATGAATATCTTGGTATTTATTTTCCTTAATTCATTAAATGCTATGGAGGCAAACAGCAGTTTGTAGCTAAGCTAACTATGCTAAATGGTTGATAATCTCACACAGTTTACTCACCTCTATTTTTTTTTTTTCTTTTTGAAAACTTGACTATTATTTTTCTAGGCAGTATAGTAACCGCCACATCAGTTCTTATCTTCTACTGACTGCTGCTGAAAACTTCACGTCAAGCTCACTAAGCAGGAACGAACCAATTAACGCAGATACGGGGGGAGATCAGTGCAAATATGGATGTGTGCTTTTTGGTTTGGGAGGGGTAACATTTCATTTTTACTGCTAAAAACAAATTTTAAAAAGACGAAATAATAATTGACAGGGCCCCGATATTTTTTCTATTTCTGTAAAAAAATAAAAATAAAAAATAAAAATTATATTTTTTTTTTGTGGGGGCCCCCCGGTGATCAAGGGCCTTTGGAATTGTCACAACATTTCCTCCCTATACTGCGCCCCTGGGTGGAAAGTAAAAGAGCACATTCAACAATCTTAGGAAGGTAACTACTACAAAGGAGAGTTGCAAAGCTGCCAGCAGCACGTTTGTAAGGCAGCCAACAGCAGAACAGGAAGTCAATGTAATTAATCAGTAAATATGGTCTTGTCGGACGCATCCTGCTCGATAAAAAGCATCACTCCAAAAAGGTAAACCAATCCTGTGATGCAGTGAAACTATGGTGTTTTTTGTCAATTTGATCTTCGTGTGAGAATGTCATGATCCATCAATCCATCTAATTCATGTACGCCTGCCTAGGTCAACTTAATAAAAATAAACCAATTCTAAGAGGCTTCAGTAAATAGTTGTATGCTGTAATTATGAATTACATATTATTTTGAAATAACTACTAACTGAGTTAAAGTTTTAGTTTGGAAAAAGATTAAAAGGTTTTATGCCAATTGCTTCTCATTTTGTTGGAAGTTTTTATTAAATCTTTAATATTTATCCTAAGGTCCCCATACTGTGAGGCTAGCGCACATCATATCTGTCAAACCTTCTTGTGTGGCTTCGCAAAGAAATGAAATGGCTTTATATGAGCAATATCTCTCATGCAGTGTGAAAAATAAAGTTGGGCTCTGCTGACTTTCACAAGTCAAACCAAAAATAACTGTGGCTTGACCAAACCATTCCACAAGTCAGGCAAATGAAACAATAATCAAAATAGATTCGTTCCCAGTGAGGCACCATGTGGAAAATGTGTAGTTTTCTTTCGTTATGAACTCTGTTCCAGCTGTATGACATCAGCGCATGTCTTCAGGACTTTGTGAAACCTCAGATTCACCGTTGGGCATGCTGACATTTTGGTAGTCATTATGAAAGTGTTGCATTGAACTCGGCACTTTTTTTCCCCCTTTACAGCAGAAAGTTAATATATCCTGACAGATCTTGTTATGCAGTTGTTGAGAAAATCAATTTGTTAAGACTGGTTCCAGCAGAGTAAGCTTCAAAGCAAACAGTGAGTGCACACTGGAGCGTGAGCGCCTACCTGGCATTTCTGCTTCAGTTCGACTCACATTAGCTCCCAGATGTAACCAGTTGGGGTTGAGAACACACATACACACACGCACTAAGCCTCTCAAAGGACACAATGTACTCAACACTATAACCTGCTCTTTTTGTCCTTTTTACTTCTTCCCCCTTCCTTAACCTAATTATATCTGTCCTTTCCATTCCTTCTTTGCACTGCAGCACTGGCGTTTTCACTGCCACTAATGACACGGTGTGATCTCCGCAGAGTCCCAAGCCAGCGAGCTGGGGTCACATATGTTCTATATCATCTGCTGAACACTTCCATATGGAAGCTATGCCACCTATGCCAGGATCCGACACAAACAGAGTGCCCATGAAGGACGTGGGAGAGAAGCATGGCGAGATTGACTGAGGGAATAAACAAGAAAAGAAACACAGAGAAAGACGTGCAGACAGAGGGAAGAAAAAGGGAACGGTAAGGAAATGAAGAAAGGCAAACGTAGAGAGAAGGAGCAGACGGGAAGATGACAGCCAATTAAAGATAAAACACGGAGAGAGGGAGTGTGATGGAGGAAGAATGCACACAAGATCTATTTTTTTTTCTGTCTGGCTTCGGCAAGAAGACATAAACAGGAAAGTCTAAACTGAAGAGGTGTACTACTGCTCGTCTCATGCCAGTCTTTTTGGAATGTTTTCCTTTCAGTCGGATATTTAAATCACTGTGTTAAGCCGAAGTTGACGTTGTCTGCCCTGAGTGTAAATGGTGGTTAACTTGTTGACTTGCACCTCACATTTTCCCTGAAGCAACTTTAAAGGTTTTTATTTTGCAGACACTTGTTGCATTAGTTTGTTTTAGGTTACAAGGTTGTCATTCATCCAAAGCTCTTTAAATTTACTGCCAAAGAAGCGCAGTTAAATTGAAGGCTGGGACAGAAAGTAGGCCGAGTCTTTACTACATCTTTGTTTTCTACTTTTCAGCCATTTTGTCACAGATTTGCCGTATGATCCAATCTTTAATAAGCGTCAATTGTCAGATAGCCTCACTTTTGACTAATTTAGAGAAAACTTATTTTTTCTTACAACGGTTAATAGGTGCCCAGGACTTTATGGCTTTAAAACAAGCCATCAGCCCTCCACTACTATGCTGACAATGCTTGTGCCAAGATCTTTTACTTTGTTTTCCCCATTATGCTGCTGTGCTTTTGGTCAACAGCTATCCAAACGACATTCTTCTGAAAAGAAATAGATTTTCTTCAGTCTGTCACAAATACAAAACAAAACTTACACCTCTTCAAATTAAGTTTAAGTACCACTCCCACACAACTTTAAAGCTGCAGTAGCTTATTTGTTTTTTTTTTTTTTTTTTTTTTTTTACATATTTGTCACTATGTTGTGACAGAGTATATGCTGCTGTGCTAATAGTGACAACTGCTACCTAACATCATCAGTGGTCATGCTAACTAGCCTGTGTATTCACAGCAGGCTCCATGTAGCAGAGAGCAAGGTGGAGGGGTGAGTAACATATAACCAAGCATGATGGACAGCGCTAAGACATTCCTCCTAGTTGTTTGAGTCTGGGTATAACTCTCCAGATAAAAGTAGCAACAGAGAGAAGCAGAGGAGCTCCATTTTTTCCACACATAATCTGTCACTACATATGTACAATATATATATATAAAATATATATATATAAAGGTTACTTACTTTGCTTCTTACAGCTTCAAAGTAGTTTTAGTTTTTTCCTTAGCATTTTAAAACCACTTTAAGTATCACAGATCAATTTAACCCCGATTTCAAATTATCTAGATGTAGTGAAATTGCTTGGAACATTGATTAGAAACTGAAAGTTTACTTTAGAATAGGTCTAGGTATTTTACAGGCCACATCTGGCCCTTTACAGGAGCCAGACAGACCTAGAAAGATAAATAAACATTTTATGCTATAATACGGCACACATTACGTAACAGTCACCCATTGGAACATGAGGAAATAATGATGAAGCACGATGGGAGGGATTTTCCACATAAGTGGAGAGAAAAGCGTTTTAAGTAAGATAAGATCAAAGAAAGTATTGGAGGGATCAGATTCACTCTAATCATTAATGTGGACTATGTAAATGAGCAGCACGTGAAACTAGTTCACAAACAGCTTTATGTTAATACTTGTCATATATTTAAAAGTGACAGGTTATCAAAAGGAAAAGAGTTTCAAAAACCTGGGATAGCAAGATAATTACTCCTTTATCCTAGGATAATGACTGAAATATATTTATAGCAGGTTTGTTGCTTCCATACATAAATGTGCACACCTTTAAACTAATATTCATTTGAGCCACAATTTATTCTTGTAATCTCAAGAATAACTAATGTGTTATAAGTGTGACACTGAGTTAATGAGGATGAACAGGAGAGACAAAGAGACAAGTTGCTTGTCATGCAGATGTGTTGAAGATGTGAGAATCCCTTCCTTCCAGTTTTCAACCCATCACACAGGAAAATCAAGCCTGTTAACTCTGGAGCTCACACCGACGTTGGATATATAGGACAAGCGCGATGACAGACTGAGGAGTTGGGACACATGAAACCGTACAGATATATACCCACAGTTACATGTAAGTAAAACCACAGTGTGTGACTTCTGTATTGTGGTGTTTGCAGCATGACACAGAGAAAACTCACAGTCAGAGATAGCAGTGTGCGATAGCTGTTCCTCCAGGGGTGACATATGGTTTAGAGTGCTATAGGGGGGCAGAACAGCTTGTGTATACATTTGTGCATTACAGGAGGTATGCAGTCCATAACATTGAGAGCATAGTAACAAGATCAACCATTGAAGATAGGACAAATGCAATGACAAATACATTGTAAAGTAGTAAGGTTATTCCCATCTCTTAGTTACCTATACATTTAGTTTCCAATGGGACAACTTCAGGAGGTTGATAACCATATCAAAATGCAGTTCATTTCTTTTTTGGAATTGAAGTGACTTATGTTTGATAAAGTTACACGCTGCATCACCTGATATCCTGTAAATGCAGCGAAGTATTATTTTCATTCTTATTAAAGTGCAACAATGATCACACGTTACACAATAACACATGACATTTTAAATAGCAATGTGTCCCTGTCGCAAAAATCACTATCGGAGGACTGATTCGTTTACATCTTTTAGAACAACTCTCCCCTCAGTTTGAAATGTCCTATTTCAGCTATTTCTGAATTACAGAGAAATAATTCCAACGTAAGCCTAAAACGTATTTTACCCAAAGTTCAATTCTCAAGTCTGTGTTAATTGAAATTTTTCAGGTTAGAATCTTGTCATAAAGTTTGCCTGTAACACAGCAGTCTTACAGGGAGTGAAATAAGATCAATACATTTAACTGATGAACATATTTATCTTTTGGAAACAAAGCTAATCATCATGTATAATGTTACTGATTGTTGTGAGTTACTTTAAGATGATTAGCTTAGACACCAAGCAAACAGCTTGGTGTCTAAGCTAAGTGTCAGATAGATAGCGTTCTATCCAAATTTCATATTTTGCAAAGATGTGATTTATTTTGACTTGTTTTTTATTTGATCTTTCTTAAGTACCGGAAAATAATGTAATATTTTCTCTGGTGTATAATTACATAATTTTCCCAAATAAAATCAGTTTAAACAGGCTTTTTACCTCCTTGAAGTTGAGCCATTGAATGCTTAGTGACAAACTGCAAATGCTATGTACTTGATGCAACTGTTCTCCATAGCATCATGTTTACATTTTCTTTCTACATTACCCTTCTTGTTTAGTTGTTTTTATGTTGAGATTTAAGTCGGGCAGTCTGCTCTCCTAATCAGAGACCATATTGGAGCATGTCTGTGTTTGTGTCTGTTCTTGTATGTGAAAGCAGCCAAACATGTGATCCACACACGCTCTCACTCACACACGCAAACATGCAAACACAGCATGGACTGCAGATGTACAGAACTAGAGGCAGGCCAACAGACAAATACCAACATGTGTCATGTTCTTTGGATTGTACACTTTCAAATCTCCCTCACTTTCAGACAAACTCAGCCTGCCTTTGAGAATCATGGCTATTGGTGTATCAGTGGACATATAATGCTAGCAAAGTCTCATTTGAAAACATTACCTGTCCTTGAATTCTCCGGTCCTTCACCATGGAAACCAGGGAAAAGCAGGGAGATAGTGTGTGAACGTGTGTTTGTGCCTGTGTAAGAGCTGGCATGCACAAGAGAGAAAAAGCATAAGAGTGTATGCAGGTAAGGAAGTGCTTACACCTTGCCGTCCTCACTTCATTTTTAACACCTGGCTGTTCTCATTAAATCTGAGTAAAGAGAGATTTTAAAACATGGAAATATGTACAAGATAAATAGTGTTAAATTTTGGTTAAACAGAAACAAAAAAACAAGAGGTTAGCAGAGGTTAAATATTGCGATAAAAAGTTGCAGCTTTGCCAACATTAATCATGTTCTCAAGTGACCTTAAATGAACCACGGCAACAACTTGATAGCAAATCAAAAGATCAAGCATCTAAATGGGGAGCTCAGCCTGACCCAGTCCTCAGCAGCTAAAGCAATACAAACGATGTATTTAAAAGTGGCAGTCAGAAGTCCCGGTGAATTTTTAATGATCGCTCTGTTTGAAATTTTGAACAAGCTCTAATTGAGTCATGATTTTTTCATGGAGGCCCCTTGGAATCTTCCAGAACTGCTGATTGTTTCTCCCACATTGAGCAAACATTCGCAGCAGGAAGGGGAGGGAGGGAAGGAAGAGTGAGGCCATGACAGGCAAAATTTCCAACAGTTTCATCCTCGCTTGCTTAAGACTTAATTCAAAAAGGTAATGTTCTGTCTTAATATTAATATTATAACTTGATGAGGAAGAATCTCAGACATTCTGGAAAGGCTGTCATTTAAAACTGGTTAGATAACTTCAGCACGTTGAACTTCACTTCAGATTTTCAGAAATTAAGAATAAAAAATATTTCAAGGTTATAGCACCCTGATAGAAGTCAGATTCAAGGACTTAAATTTGTTGCTAATCTCTTGGCTTCTTGTCCAATGTTGTCTGTGAAAATTTACAAAGGCAGTAATAGATAAACCTTTGAGAGTCCCCATTATTAATGGTATGAATCATAAGCAATACAGATTAATGCAGCTAACCAAGTAAAAGAGTACACAACCAGCCAAACACTGTTTCAAAATAGCATGGAGTATATAACTAAAATGCCACAAAGTTAAGGTTTAGTGCATTTTGAATGAGATTTTTTTAATATTTTGTGTTTCCAAGTAGCAATGCTGGTTTTGTCTTAGGCCAGATAATCCACCTGTTGCCTTATCCAGCTCCCTATGTGGATTTATCACATTTGTAATAGTAATCTGGTACATTTAATTTAAAAAAAATAATTCTGAGAATAATGACTCATCCAGAAGAAAGGATGAGTCATTTTCTTTTTTGTGTGTTAATTCCATGTGTAAAGAGTCGTCACAGAAATTGAGCAGATTTATATTAAATGAGTGTTTAAGTCTCTCCACACCAAAGTAAAACAAGAATGGCTGAGAGCTCGGGAAAGTGTAGCTATAGGGTCACAATTCATGGGATTTTGCCACACTTGGTGGCTTCTAATGAAATGATCACCAGGTATTCAAACAGTGTCACAGTGGTGTGTGTTTGTTACCTTTAGATTTGCTGTGTTTTTTAATGTTTCTCGTTTTATAGTGAAATTACAGCACAGCATGCTAATTCACCTCTTCACCTGAAGGACTGTCTTTACTAGAGAATGTGGACACAATCATGATCAACTTTAGATTGGCAGACATTTTGTTCCAGAGTGAAGTACTTCTTCAGGTTGAAGAACTCGGACTTGGATTTTCTCCTGAGATGGAACAGGACTAAAATTGCAAGTCTTAATCACCAGTATTATTAATACAGTCTCACTAGCTTAGGATTTACAGTATATAAATGGTCAATTGGCTGTACTGATAAATCATAAATAATTTCTGCATAAAAGAAGAATCTACTTTAGTTTTTAAGTTCATAAGAGTTGTAAGGAATCCTTGATTTGCCGTTTTCCCCATCGAATAAATATGACTTGACAAAGGAGCCTATTTATTCTAGCCAGTGGCACATGTTTATCTTCTCTCCAGTTACTACAATATCCTTTCTCATAATTTGAGATTTTCCTCTCTCTCATTAAAGGTTGTATTTTTCCTCATTTTTAGTGGGAAATTATGCTAATTTAAGGCTTTCTGCAGCATTGCTACTATCATTTACTGCTCATTATCATCTTATGGCACTTCCAATGTTAGTGCACCTTTAAATGCTTGAAACCTAGTCTGCTTCCTTGAACGGGTCAGATCTGTAGGCTATACAAAACATGGTCATTACATGTAATACACAAAATCATTCTCAGATATTGAGATTTCACCTGATCAGTTCTGACCGTTTGGCGCTCATTTATGAATGCGCCGTTTTAGCGCTACGTCACAATTATGCAGATAAGCTGCTGTTGGCAAAGCCCTCCCATCTCAGTGTTTACATTTGCACCTCAAACACCTGAAAATGGCTACAACAAGCAGATACACAATGATACAATCATATCTCTGATCCTGAAGCAGATTCAGAAGCAAAAGTGGAGCCTCCTGATCAACCGTCAACCACTGAAGGATGAAACACTACGGATCTGATGCACATTTAGGTCACCGTTATTTCAGCACAGAAGGGTTTTTTTTCCCACAAATACTACCTTTTTTAAATATATATTTATGAGACTAGAGGAGAAGCACTTTTCTCAACACGTAAAAATACATACATTGAGACGATATTGGTAATGTCCGACACAACACATCGCCATCATGTACAGATTTGTGATGATAATGAACAGTAGGGACAGAACTTTCCTTCAGTTGAAGTATTTAATACATCTTGCAGTGTATTGTTGGTAGTTTAACTTCAAACTTTCAAACAACTCCTTCTTAAACTGATTTGCCAAAACTACAACTTTCTTTGGCAATATTGCAGGGACAGTGTAAGCAAAAATAAAATTAAGCCAGGCAGCTCTGTTCTCCATGATTGGGGAAAAAGCATGGACACAAGCTGTGTCTTAGAGCAGACAACAAAACATTTTTCTTTTCCAGCAACCATTGTACAGCAGTAAAACCAGCAGAACAAATGTAGCACTGCCTTGAAGTGAAGTGGGTGGAGCTCCACTTGAGTTGCCTAGTGAAGGGTTAGAGTTAGTAGCTCGGCTTAGGGTTACTAGGTAAAAAATAAATAAATAAATAAAAATTGTGGCAACAATTTAATGGTCTCTGAAACTGGTAGTTTAGCAGACACCAGCAGAACATTTACTTATTCCCAAAAAACAGCTGTAGCAGTAGATCCCCATTGGAAGTACAGGAAAATGCATAAAGTGAATTTTGCATAATAGTGAACCTTTAAAGAGAAACATTCTACATGAAGTTAAAGCAGGAGAGCTGTGGGATTCTGAATTGAGCCTTGCTACAACCATCAGCAATAAATCATGCTCTGCCAAAGTCAAGCTGCATCTATTGCTTCCCAGGTTCAGGTGTCCATCCCTTCCCCTCCCCATTCCACACTTAATTTATATTACAGGTGTAAAGCAGTCTCTGCTCTGCTAAAGGTCTCCTCCAAACCCCTCAGGGCCACAGTTCTCCTTGGCTTGCAATAATTTATGAACAGTGTTGCTAGGTTTTATGAGACAGGAGTGTCAAGTTTGCGATACCTTTATCTATTCTGGACACGTACTCTGACTGTCTAAAATATAGATCAAAGATTGTGCCCAGGGTTTAGATTAAGACAAAGGACTCAAGAAAATTTGATCTGAATTCTTTGTATAGCCTATCCTCGACTACAAAAGGAAAAATGTGTACGGTTGTAGGGTTGTGTGAGATTTTGAAAATGCTACCTACTTTGAGAAATAAGACATCAAGCCTGCAGGGTGATCATTAGACCAGGAAAAAGCCATGGACCATCTTTCAGCGCCGTGTGAAGACAAGAAGCCTGACAGAGCTGAGATCTCTCTTCTCTGCCTCTCAATGTCACACCATATCTGCTCCATACCTGGTGCATTTTCTTTTTGTCTCATCTCATTTTCCTCCTCAAGTCTCCCATCGTTTTTGTCAGGCTGTTTGTCCGCACAGCTCTCCCCCCCCCCCCCAGCATCTACAGAACATCCGAAGAAAGCCACATGAGACAACCCGGCACAACGTATGATGCGAGCAGAGGCCACACATCATACAGCCCAGGAAGATATTTGTTCTCTTTCAATACAGAAGGGCAACACCATTACACTGCTTAGGGCTATCCATCACCTTCCACTCTCATCCGGAGCTCAGTAACATTTCTCTTTCAACTTCTTGGAGGTCACAGAGAAAGAGGAACAGAGTGAGCCATCTCAGTGTTACCTGGTATTTACACTGGCTACTGGGATTTGCAAGGCTGAGCAGCAATATGATGGAAAAGGCTGCCATTTCTGCAGGAACAGACCAAAGGTCAAACTAATACACTGCTGTCTGAGAACAAACACTCAGGTGTCGCCAAGCACAGGTTAAAGACATGGCAGGACAGCGAGTACAGGTGCCCTCAGTGGTTGCGCAACAGGAAAAGTTAGTTCAAAGACTCCCCACTGCTTACACAACAGACATTTCAGACCTCTGTGCTGTCTGTAACCACATTACACCGCTTCAATGCACCGCTGTTCATTTTTAAAAGAATCTGGTGATTGCCTTTAGCTTCCAAAGAAAAAGTTTGGAGGTGTACATTTTCAGAGAGCAAGATAATTATGATGTCCTAGGGATCTTGTTAGCACCTTATATTGAAGTGTTTTTAGTCTGAGTTGTTTTTGTGTCAGAGAATGCATCAAAGCTACAGGAGTTAGTCATTTCTACAACCAATCTGGGTTTAAGTTTGATTCACAAACTCATAATTCAGCACTACTGATGCTCAAAAAACAGGCTTTTTATATAGATGTACATACACAGAGAACATATATATCCAAATCTGACCATCATGACACGATACTAAGGTGGAAGAGTCTTGTATCTTACAGATAAGGTCACTAATTTCCAAAGAATATGAACCATAGCCAAATCCAATGTTTCTGACTATAAGAAGCCTGATTCATTTAGATACATGTCAGTATATGTCAAAATAATTCAGTTTAAAGTAATTTTCTTTAGTATTATCAGTATATATTATCTTTCTGCTGGTTTTAAAAAACTCAGTGAGGTGTTCCTGCTTTATTTCAGTGAATCTTAATTTAATTTAAAAATGTGATATCCACTTCTAATCAGCTCTTTTACTATCATACCATAAATTGCATGAAGTGCAAAGAATTTGCCGTCTAAAGTAACCCGATTTGTAAATCGACCACAACTGTTTGTAATTTAATCTCAGTATAAATCTAGTCGTTCTGTGAAGAGCTCAGAGATTTACTAGAGAACATTAGGAAATAAAGAGCTTCATGAAGATCAGGGAACACAGCGGACTGGTCAGGGGAAAGGTTTTGGCAGGGCTAGGTTATAAAACAATATGCCAAGCTTTGATTATGTCAAGGAACACTGTTAAGTTTAATCTGTTGGATATAAAAAGAGGGTGGCACAAGTGCAAACCTACCAAGACATGACTCAAACAAACAAGAGGGACAACAAGAGCATTATTCAGAGAAGCAGTCACAAATACTGTGGTACTTCTGGGGAAGCTGCAGAGATCCCAAGATGTGGCTTGAGAGTCCATTGATAGGAATGTTTTTAGTTGTGAGGGCCATAAATATGACCTTCATGGAAGAGAGATGAGAGCAAAACTATTGCTGAAAGGAAGCCATAAGAAAGCACATTTGCTGTCATTTAGGGAACATAGCAAACATGTAAAAGAAGATTAAACCAAAACTCGACTTTTTTTTTTTTTTTTTTACAAACATGCAAAATACTATGTGCAAAACTGAACATTAATTTGAACATATTTTTTTCTCATGCACCATGGTAGCAGAATTACAGACAGGGAAACTAAACTAAAGGCTTGGTGAAAGATTACCTCAAAAGATATGGAGGATCAGAATTGACATAATTAAAGATAAAAGCAGATTTATTTATATATATATATATATATATATATATGAATTCTTAATTTCTACTCAACAAATCAGCTCTTTTATGTTTGTAACTCAGTTGTGTTTTTTTTCCCCTTTCTTAAGTATTGTGTCCTGAAAAACAAAAGTATTTACTTGTCACATTGATTTTCAATTAAGTTTTGTCTCAGATCAATGCATGAAGATTAATATAATCTAATTGAGTTTTAACTGCATTAGAGTTTCATAAATTTTTTACTAAATCCCTGATTTAGCCGTGGCCCATGAAACAAACCTTTCACTGAATGAGCTTGTTGATGGCTAACAAATTGTGGTCGTCTTCAAAAGTGCCCTTGAGCAGAGCCAAGGTTGAGCATCTGCCGCTTGCCAACAGATGGAAACAGAGGAAGTGTACAGATTATTCACACTGTATCTCAAATAAGTTTTAAGGATTCAATAAAAAGAATTTCCTGGCTTAGTGAGGTTAATATTTACTTAAATGGTGTGTAGACGAGAACTCAGTGCTGCACAATGTTTAACATAATGATAAAATGTAATAATCAACAGATATTCTGAGTTTTATAGAATTGTGTTTCCACAGACAATCCCAGAAGCAGCTGACTAACTTATTTGCTCTACATTGAGCAAATAAGATCAGCACCGAATCAAAACAATATTATATTCTGGAAAAATGATGAAGGTAAGAATTACAAATCAATGCTGACATTTGTCTGGTGTCAAAGCCCTTTACCTGCTCTCATGACAATGACACTTACATGCAATTTCTGCCCCAACACACAGAGGTGCTTTTTCCAGAAATCTCAGGGGTTCACACACACACACACACACACACACACACACACACACACACACACACACACACACACACACACACACACACACACACCCACACATCTGCAGCTGCATCATTATTTTTTGTCCTGTTAGCTCTTCAGCTCCTCTTTGTCCTATTGCAGTTCATCATCTCAGCAAACAACTTTGAAATATCAACTCGGGCTCATCATAATGAAAATATTCTTTGATTTACTTAAAAGTAAAACTTTTGTTTTCCAAAGCAACAAAAGTCAAAAGGAGGGAAATGAATTACAGCCCGCACCTTGGTCTATCATGACCAAGGTTTTGATCATTGTTTTAAAACTAAATATCAAACACAATATCTGGTATACAAGTTACCAGCACAACACCAGAGTCCCAAAAGGGAAATGTTTCAACCTCATCTTTAGAGTATCACAGAGGTCACTTCAAAGCAGGTCAGCTCTAAACCGGAAATGGAAATCATACAGAAAACCCAGAACTCCCAAGATTTAAACTAAACGCCTACCTGTTGTGAGGCAACGGTGATGAACAAAACAACCCAAACTCTAACTTGGCTTAATTCAGTTCAGCATTATTTTCTATATACTCAGGGCCAATCCAAGGTATAAATGGACTTTGAAACTACTTATGTGGGGGTCAAAAGTCATCTTGAATTCGTACAGGACAGGTTGACAAAGTTATAATGAGAGTTATGATTAAAAACTAATTTAATAATTTAAGCTGCTTTGAGAATTTGCTAGATAAACGGATGGCAAATTAATTCAAACGCTGGTATTCATCCTCGTTCCTAATGCAAGGGGTATTTTTTGTTTTGCTTTTTTTACAGCCACAATAACCATTCAAATAAAGTAAGCATTATAACCCCTACTTTGTTAAATTGAATTATTTTTGGGATAAATCAAAGAATAAAAATTATAAATCTAATTTAGAATTTTGGAACAAAGAAAAACAATTTTTTACAAGAAAATAATCATGAATGAAAACAAGTAGCATGCAGCCTAGTGACAAAAAGAAAGCTCTAAGCATGCTGCAAATGCTTAAAGCTTTCCAAACCAGTAAATACCTGTGCCAGAAATAAAGTATTTTTCTCCACTCTGGTAAGAAATGATGTAAGTCCAGTAAAACGGTTTCTACTACATTGTTGTAAACTGACTTGTATCCCAGCTACCAGCTGAAAATACATTTCCTGCTCTGGCAAGAAAACATGGTCAACAGATACTGTTGACTAAACTGTCCCTTGTCCAAAGCAAACCAAAGCCTGCTGTTTTTAATATGCAACAAGAAAATTTGCATATCTGAAGAGCAAAAGTGTTTGTTATAACAAAATGAGCAATAACATGTGAGCACTTTTAGTTGTCAGAGAAACATTACTAACACAAAGCTGATAGATAATGGTTAAATAACTCTTCATGACATTTACAGCTCAAGTTCAGAATGTGTCACAAACATACTTGGGTTCTTTATGATTACAATATAAAAGAAAATGTTGAGAATGTGCCAAAATGTTATACAGCAAAACTCACTCATCTGTGTTTTTGTGCACTGGTATAGTGGTATGCGAGTTGGCTGGTCCAGACTTTTATTTTGAAGCTTAAACTATGATAATAAATTTTAACACCAATTAAAGTTAATAATCATTTAATTTTCAGCATATATTCAACTAAGTCAATACAGTATCTCAGTGTTGTTCCCAACACTGCAGCCAATTATTACATAATGCAACAAAATATAGACATGTTTTATTTAAAGTAATTAATCACAGATTATAATTTCCATGTTTCAACTCTTCAAATTTCCCAAAAGTCAATATGTCAGTGTTAATACTCACTTTATAACTTTTACACTTTTCAATTATGGCAAATTGCTGTTTTGATAAATATTCAAACCACACTCAAATACTTTAGTGAAATTTGTTTAAATACAAAACTGTACATTTCTAATTTTTAGTGTCACTAATGTCAGAGCGTTTGACATTAGTGAAATTATAAAAAAATTCTATAAAACGTTTTTGTCCGAGTTGTTCATGTGTAAACACAGAGGCTCTAGAGGTTGTGAGTTTGAAGCCAGACAGGGATCTAAATCACCAGCTCTACCAGACTGTTTGTTTCCCCGTCAAACCTTGCTGACCTTTTCAGGACACTCTCCGCCAGGCTCGCAGCTGTTCTTCCAAACTATATCAAGAACATACGTGCTCCACATGTGTGTGTTTTCAACTGGATCTGGCCTGGTTTGCCGTGCATTGTTTTCATAAGAGCTCCCCGTCGTCCTCAGTGCAAGACCACATCAGAAATGTTTGCTGTTTACATGTGAGAAAACACAGCAGTGACACACTAACATGTGCACTAGTTAGAATGTGCAGTACCTGCGAAAGCCTGCATTGCCCAATAATCAGCTGCGGTTAAGAACAGGAATTGAGGAGAACAGCAAAAATGAAACGGAGCCCCGCATTCTTCAACTCCAACATCAGGCTAATGGGGCATTATTATGTTGCCGTGCAGACGTGGATGTTATGATAAATGCAAGTTCTGTAGGTGCTGATATTGTTTAGTATTTTACACATGGTGTGTTTAGAGACCCTCACTGTCTAAGCTAATGACACTTTGAACTTGTGAACCTGGAGCGAGGATTAACAGCTGACCTTAGAGCAGCAGAGTCTGGGAAACCATAATTAAGGTTGATTAAAGAACATTCCTGGCTTCTGTTTCTGCATGTTAAGTGAGCTGTGGAGGTAGTAAGAGACCTATGCCCCTATCAAATGGGCAATTTCAAAGCAGTGCATGAATTATGTGTTCTTATATAAAAAAAATAAAAAATGTTAAACGGCGCCACTCTGAGGTAACTCACAGTGAGTTGGCCTGAATTAAGGCAAAAACATATGTGGCTCCAAGCATGCAGGCAGATGTATGTGCACAGGAATGTCCAACACAAACTGAGTTACTGAAGTTGGGACTTATTGTGGAAGGCAAAATGAACGGAGAGGAAAAAAACCTGAATTCTTTGGGAAACCAACCATTCATTACTCCAATTATCCCTATGGCATCCATGGTATAATTAGCTGAAGCAGGCAGCAGAGAATCTATAAATACAGGAGACTAAACAACAGTAAACAAAGGGACAACCGCAACCAGAAGCTTCTCACATCAGACTTCAGCGCTCTCCCACAAACCCAAGCAGCAACAGCAGCATCAGCGCTAACGGTGACAGCAATGACAGCAGCAGAAGCTAACTCAGCAATCGGATCCACACAATTAAAGTTGCCTTAAACTTACCTTGCTTCAGAGAACTATTTGCATAGATGAGGTCTGTTTCTATCAAACACACAGAGAGCAGTTCTCTGGTTTTACTTTTGCTGCTGAAGTATCTGTTTAATGTATCTGATCAAATTGAATGCATGCCAGTTTTGAGGTTCTGGCAATTCTACAATCAAAAATTTATGGAAAAAAATGCAAAGCCACCGCATCACGCAGACTGCCTCTAGAGATATGCCTAAAATGATCAGGTCCAATTTATCAAAGTCATAAGGCCTCCTTAATCTTTAGATGCCTCCATAAAATTGCTACCAGATTAAAGTGAGGACTTTGACTAGGGCACTCTGCAATGTTAAAATGTTTTACAGTCAAAAGAAAGATTTTGGTAAAATCTGAAGATTTCTTCAAATCCAATTCTCAAAGAGATATGAATAATTTTGGGGTCAATTGTGTAACAAGTAAGTGTGAGACGTGCAAAACTACTTGAGTCACAAAAAAAGCAAGTCTATGGTCCAAGGAGTATTACTTAGTTCCTGCACGAATTTGTCAGCACACATTGTGTTTATTGGCAAATGTCTACACATTCTTCAGTAGTAAATTGAGTCCAGCTGCTAGGTAATACTCTATGATTTAGCTACAATAAGACATATTAACCCAAACAGTCTAATGATCTATCAAAAATGAAATAAAAAAAAAATAAAATGGTCTCAAGATCTCAAAAATCTAAAGGACAATTATCACCTCTCCACTGAGCAATTTCTATCCACAAAAAATAAGCACGATGTTTCTGTTTAGCAATAACAGCTTTCTTTCTGGCAAACTGATGAGCAACACAATTATCAGGTTTAATTATCTGAAAAACACACTTTATGTTATGAATTAAATATTTTTCTTGCTACCATGACACTGTATGACAGTTTAAAAGCAAACATTTTAAATCAGTTGCATTTTATTATTTTCAGAACATTTTCAGTTTACTGAGGCACTCAGATATGCGAGAGAACTGTACTTAATTTTATGAAGACAAAGGAATGCAGCAAACATGTCAGGGAAAAAGTTGTGGAGAGGTTTAGATTATGAAGTAAGATTTCAAACAATTAGCATCTCAGGATTTCATTCATCGTGTGAAAATGAAAGTCTGAAGCAGAGACTCATGCTACACTATGGAGATTGTGATTTTGTTATTTTTGTGTCGAAAACTGGGCTGCACAGTGGTGCAGTTGGTAGCACTGTTGCCTTGCAGCAAGAAGGTTCTGGGTTCGATTCCTGGCCCGGGGTCTTTCTGCACGGAGTTTGCAGGTTCTCCCTGTGCATGCGTGGGTTTTCTCCGGGTACTCCGGCTTCCTCCCACAGTCCAAAAACATGACTGTCAGGTTAATTGGTCTCTCTAAATTCTCCCTAGGTGTGAGTGTGTGTGTGTGTGTGCATGGTTGTTT